>JAEIFV010000930.1:0-121464 GCA_018904265.1 Lordiphosa collinella | reverse complement strand
AGGTGGGCCGACTCTAACTAGTCGCCCATCCCTAGTTACACCAGTAGCAGTGAACGTTGTCCAACACTTGGCAGCAGGCGTCAAGAAGCAGAGCAAGAAGGAAGCAGAGAGAGAGTCGTCAGCAGCAGCCGTAATAGCAAGTCGCAATTAAGTCGTCGTGAAACACAAACATCATTGTTAAACGAGTTGTATTCCGTTCTAATTATAATTCTTAATCATTGTTCACAGACCCTAATCATTATTAAATAAACTAAACACTTTACATTTGGGGGCTCAGCCGGTCGTGAGCAAAAAACAAGAACATAAGCAGAATGCATACAAACTAACAGTGAAAATTTCAATAAAAAACAGTACAGTTGTGTTAAAGTTGTGGAAAATCGCATGTTGGACAGTTTTTGAATACGGTATAAGCAGAAAAAGTCGTCTTTAAAGTTGTGAAAGTCGGAAAGTTGAAAGTTGGCCAAATTCAAAAACGCATGTGCAGATTTCTTGAAAAAAGCAGTTCATGGAAGGCGTGTGTATGTATGTGTTGATCGTAACGGCAGAAGTCATCGTGTGTGTACATACAAACATTTTCGGTAGTCGGTTGTTTTTGTAGTCGCAGCTGCAAGTTGGACTTTGTTGTTGTTGGAGAATTTTTTTTTTGCGTCGTAAAAGGCAGAAGCAGTGATGACGTCACGTACGCCAAATGCTAAGAAAAAAGAAGAAGAAGAATACGAAACGCCAAAATGCGAAAAAGAACAGAGACGATCAAAAACAGAAAAGTAAAGAACATTCTGGAGGAGAAATTGAAGAGCTGGAAAGTGACGAAAATATTGAAATTGGACAGAAGCAAATTGAAATAAGGCCGGTTAATCAGAAGCGTGAAAGTGAAATAAATATGCCTGTTGATAAGTGGAGTGATCAAGAGCACGACGGAGGTGCTGGCTTGAGTGGAAAGTTGGATCAACTAATAAAGTTGTTTGTACTAAAAGCCGAGTTGGATGAAAAGCGAGCCACGGAGTCAAAAATTTCAATAGACAATTTTGAAAAGATTTTGAATGACTTTGATGGAAGTTCAGTGCCAGTGCAGAAATGGTTCGAAGTCTTTGAGAAAAATGCCGACGCGTATAGACTATCAGATGAACAAAAATATGTACAAGCTCGGGGAAAAATGATTGGAGCAGCCCGATTGTGCCTAGAGTCTGCAAGTGTTAGTGACTATTCGGAAATGAAACTTTTGTTGTTCGATGAATTTGAGCGTGAAGTGAATAGTGCAGACATTCACAAGCAGTTGAGTGAAAGGCAAAAAAAGAAGTCGGAGTCTTTTCACGAATATATGCTGAATATGCGGAAAATTGCGGTCGTCGGTAATGTCGAAGAAACAGCTGTATTGCGCTATATTGTGAACGGGCTTCAAATAAAAAGCGAATACAAGTTCTCATTGTATAAGTGCAAGACATTTAAAGAATTGAAACAAGAGTACGACGTATACGAACAAGTCTTCGCGGAAGAACAGAAAATCCGTGGTCAAAGCAAAATTAGTGGCAGTCCCAAGCATCAGTCAACAGAAGTGGTCAAATTTAATAAAAAGGAGTTTTGTTTCAATTGCGGTTCAGCTGATCATAAGAGAAAAGAATGCAAAGAAGCCACAAAATGTTTCAAGTGTAATCAGAACGGACACATATCGCGTGAGTGCAAAAACATAGCCGAAAACGTGCGCGTGATTGCCAATCAAGCTCGAATAAAAACAATTTCAGTGAACGGATTGAGTATTGACTGTTTAGTAGACACCGGATCAGATGTTACAATCATAAAAAAAGTGTGGCCAAAAAAATTGAAAACATTGAAATTCACGAGAGCGTGTCAACTTTGTGTGGTCTGGGTAATGCAAAGACAAAGCCGACAGGATTCTTCCACGCTAAAGTTATTGTTGATCAGTTGTCTACTACCCATAAACTTTTGGTTGTAGATGACAGTAAAATCGAATGCGATGCCTTATTGGGGTATGATTTTACTCAAAAGTTTAGACTTTGTGCTGACCCTAAAGGATTTATGTTCTCAAGCCTCGTTTCACAACAAACAGACATCGAAAAGGATATGTGTGGTATGTACAACGTTTTCAAAATTGAAAATGATATAACTGTTCCCCATAAGTACGAGCAAATTGTTGAGGATCTGATAAAAGAAAGCTACCAGTCCACTGTTGCCGAGAAGATGCACTGCCCAATAGAATTGAAGATTGTGCCCGATGGGGTAGTCAAACCATTTCGTCAGTCCCCTAGCCGTCTCTCTGTGGCAGAAGCAAGGGCTGTAAAGGATCAAGTCGACAAATGGCTTGAGCAAGGCATTATACGCAAGTCTTCATCCAATATAGCCAGCAGAGTTGTGGTAGTAAAAAAGAAAGATGGCACACTAAGAGTATGTGTAGACTACCGGCAGCTTAACTTAATGGTTCTAGCAGATTGTTTTCCTGTACCAGTTATGGAGGATATTTTAGAGAAGCTGCAATGTGCCAAGATTTACACTGTAATGGATCTCGAAAACGGATTCTTTCATGTTCCAGTGGAAGAAGGAAGCCGTGCTTATACATCTTTCGTAACCAAAGAAGGGCAGTTTGAGTTCAATAAAGCGCCATTTGGATTCCGAAATTCTCCAGCAGCGTTCATCCGCTTTGTAAATCACATTTTCCAAGATCTCATTAATGACGATATCATGCAGCTGTATATGGATGATATTATTATTTTTGCCAACACAGTTGATGAGTGTATTAAAAAAACTAAGCTGGTTCTTAAAATGGCGGCGCAGTATGAATTAAAAATTAACTGGAAAAAAAGCGCTTTTTTGCAGACCCGCATACATTTTCTTGGTCATATCATAGAAGATGGTAAAATATGGCCAGGAACAGAAAAAACCGCAGCTGTAAGCCGATTTCCATTGTTAAAAAACATTAAAGCAGTGCAAGCATTTTTGGGCCTCACAGGTTTCTTTAGGAAATTTATACCAGGATACGCTCAAATTGCACGTCCATTAACTAACCTGCTAAAGAAAGACGTCGAGTTCAGAATGGGTGCCCTGGAAACAGAAGCAGTACAACGGTTGAAGCAGTGTTTAACAAGCGAACCTGTGTTGCGTTTATATTCAAGAGAAGCAGCAATAGAACTTCACACAGATGCGTCAAAGGAAGGTTACGGTGCTGTTTTGTTTCAAGTATTCGACGGTGAACAACACCCTGTATATTTTTGGAGTAAAAAAGCATCAGAAGCAGATTCAAAGAGACACAGTTATATCCTTGAAGTTAAAGCTGCATATTTAGCCCTACAGAAGTTTCGCCACTACTTATTGGGAGTTCCATTTAAGTTAGTGACGGATTGCATCGCCTTTAAGCAGACAACGAGCAAGCAGGATATTCCCCGAGAAGTTGCTCAATGGATTTTGTATTTGCAGGACTTTGATTACAAAATTGAGCACAGGGCCTGTGAGAAGATGAAGCATGTGGACTATCTAAGCCGATATCCTGAGAATTGTTTGCTTATAACTACTGAACTGTCAGCAAACCTGAAGAGAGCTCAACAGAAAGATGAGCATATTAGAGCCATAGCCGAAATACTCAAGACACAGCTGTACGAGGACTTCAAATTAAAAGGTGGTATTGTCTTCAAAGTTGTGGAAGGCAATGAGCTATATGTTGTTCCGAAGTTAATGGAGAAAGACGTAATTCAGGAGGCACATGGCGTGGGCCACTTCGCAATCCGTAAAACGATGCACACAATTCAACAACAATATTGGATTCCTCATCTGGAGAGCAAAGTATCCAAACTAATCGCCAATTGCATCAAATGCATAATTCACAACAAAAAGCTGGGCAAAGCAGAGGGGCTCCTAAATTACATTCCCAAGGGAGATGTACCGCTACACACATTGCACATCGATCATCTCGGTCCAATGGATACCACCTCGAAACAATACAAATACCTTCTGGTGGTCGTCGACGGCTTTTCAAAGTTTACCTGGATATATCCAACAAAGACGACTGGACAAGACGAGGTAATGAAAAAGCTGACAGAGTGGTCAACTATATTTGGATTCCCCAGACGTATAATAAGCGATAGAGGTTCTGCATTTACTGCAAATACGTTTTGTGATTTTCTAAGCAGCAACGGGGTCGAGCACGTTTGGTCAACCACTGGAGTTCCAAGAGGGAATGGTCAAGTCGAAAGAATCAATCGTTCGATTTTATCGGTCATTGCGAAGCTGTCTGCCGATGATCCAACAAAATGGTTTAAATATGTCCCTGACGTCCAAAAAGCCATTAATTTTCATGTGCATTCTTCAACTAAGTTTTCGCCGTTTGAAGTTATTTTCGGAACCAAAATGCACAATAAAGCGAATAATAACTTGCTCGAGCTGTTAGAGGACGAGTTAACCACACAGTTTCAGTTGGAGCGCCAAGAGTTACGCAAGGAAGCACGGGCACATATTGAGCAGGCGCAGATAGCCTACAAACGAAATTTTGATAAGAAGCGTCGAAGCGAGCACATATACAACGTGGGCGACCTTGTGGCCATAAAGAGGACTCAGTTTGTGGCAGGTCGCAAGCTTGCAAGTGAATATCTTGGGCCCTATGAAGTTACCAAGATTAAACGAAATGGGCGCTACGACGTTAAAAAAGCAGCAAATGTCGAAGGGCCCAACGTAACAGCAACTAGCTGTGACAACATGAAGTTATGGCGTTACGTCGTGGAAAACGATGACCTGTTATCATCTGGGTCAGATGATTCGGATCAGGAGGGCCGAATGTAAGGTGGGCCGACTCTAACTAGTCGCCCATCCCTAGTTACACCAGTAGCAGTGAACGTTGTCCAACACTTGGCAGCAGGCGTCAAGAAGCAGAGCAAGAAGGAAGCAGAGGGAGAGTCGTCAGCAGCAGCCGTAATAGCAAGTCGCAATTAAGTCGTCGTGAAACACAAACATCATTGTTAAACGAGTTGTATTCCGTTCTAATTATAATTCTAAATCATTGTTCACAGACCCTAATCATTATTAAATAAACTAAACACTTTACATTTATAACATTTGGTCATGATTTTAGACTGTCATATTAATTTATGTGCAGTGCGTCTTTTTTATGCCAGTTTTAATAGCGGAGAACTTCAGGCATGTTTTGTGAACGAAAATTCAGAAAGAATCATTCAAACTATAATCTTAAGCAAAATATTAGCAAAATATAAAACAAATTGGCTTCACCTGCTTTTGGATTTAGCGAATAGATTCTCAAGCTTTGCGGTTTTGTTGGTTCGTGAAACTATTAAGTTAACAGCACTCAAGCCAAGCCAAGAGAATGTGAGAAGCTCTTTTTCTAACAACTGTTAGGAATTTGCTTGCCAAATCTGGCTTAAATTGCCTCTGTTTTCAAAAGCTAGTCCCCGTATGCTCCTGGCACTGCTGGTAGCTGACGTACGAACAAGTACGCATCTCCCATTTGGAGCTTAGTTTATGATAAAAATTTACAAAAAGTGTAATAAATTTTTTAAGCTTTCTGTTAGGGCTTTTAGGAGCGTTCTATGTCCGACTTTCGCCTTTCATATGGCGCAGAGGAATACTTTAAAGTGCAATGGGATGACTTGCTTATAATAAAGCCTGAGAGATACGAGTCTGGCTTTTAGCATAACAATGGAAAGCCTGCAGGGCGGTCCTGCCATGTTTGTGGAAGGGGGCTGCCTTCCGTACATCCTGAATTTGCATATTTTGTATGTCACATTTTCATTTATTGGCTCAAAATCCTGCAGCGTTCATTTAACACATGGCCAGGACGCGGCATATACATACGTAGTCGGCGCTCTTTGCGCATAAATTAAATTGGCATTGCAATTCGTGCGCTCGTCCATCCGCCGGCGCATCCACAATGTTGCGTTATTGTAATGGCATCGATTTCTGCGACCGCCAACGACTTTGTATGCTGATGCGTTTTGAGTTCCTTCTTTTTGCTTTAGTTTACATTAAAAAACAAAGGCAAACACAAAATGTTTGGTTTAAAAATGCATGAATCTGCACCCACATGCAAATTCAATGCGGCAACAGTGACATAACAAATTAAGTAAAAAACAGAGCTTTGTTGGTCCTTTTAAAGGGATTTGTCTGCCGGACACTTTACCAGCATATTAAAATGTTGCTTGGGAAATCATTTTTTGGTTTTATTTGCTTTGCGATAAGCAAAATGTCAATGCCAATAAAAAGGAATATAAAATCGCCATAAAAAAGTTTGTCGCGAGAGGCTCCGCGAATTTCCTGAAGGTGCGTGCCGTCACCAAATCGAATCAATATAATGGCCAAGTGCCCGGTCTGTGCACTTGGCTCGGCTTTTATGATCCATTTTTACAGCAAACACGCGTGCCACAATATATAACGTCCAGCATGCCGTATACGCAATATTCAATTACATTCTGGCTCTTAATTATTTTTATCGAATAAGCTGGGCAATAATTTTTTTTTCATAAAATCAGCAATTGCACTTACCCACAATTAAGGATTAAGAGCATTACCCAGTTTTACAATTTACTTTCTTACTTTCGTGCAGGATTGGCATCCGACCGCACTGGCTTGCATCTACACGGAACATTCAGAAAGGTACTTAAACCGACTTTTTTGGCTGTGGCCATTTGGTTGCACATGTCGCACACAAACGTAGTGAGATCTGGAGAGTGCTTATCACAGCTGTCGTGGTAAGCAATGAGTTTATGAGTTGGCACGTCGCATCTCGCTTCAAACCAGAACTTTCAATAAATTACAAAAAAATAAAATGCTGCTATAGTGCAACATTGGCAGTGCCGAAGCTTGTATACTCTTGCAAAAAATCATACAAAATGTTTGTAGTTTCTACATAGTAGTTAAGTCTTCCTGAGTTGATGCGGGGTGGATCAATAAGTGCCATTGTTTGGCAGCGATCGTCCATAGATACATATATAATTAAATCTAGTCAACCTTAAGTTCCAGTCAAACGGAAAGAAACTTATAATGTATAAAAAACCTGCCACGAACTTAAAATAGATGTATATGAACTCAATTGGGGTGTTCATTTAGTGTTGTATCATTGCACATTGCACGTTGTGCAAGCCGCTCCAACAACAATTTGTACTGAATCAAGTTTGCACTTTATGCTAGACCCCTACCCTTGACTACAAAAATCGTTGCAAGTGCAAATCAATATTAGTGTTAGAAAACAATAAAAGCGTAACAAGTGTTACAAAATTTTCTGGTATTTTTTGGTGTAATTTAGTGCTTTTGTAAATCAAAACATCCGAACTAACGGACTTTGACTAGTCGTTCTGCGGCTGCATAAATGCAAATTGCATCATCAACAAAATCATCCATAATTTCGTCAAATTCAAAAGCGGCCAAACATGGTCAGTACACCTGCAATAAATATTACCAATGTACTTAAATACCACAAAACTCAACCTATATACTTCAATTGCACAATTCGTGAATTGCTTGGGATGCTCCCATTAGAAGTGATGCCAAGCTTTTAAAGGCATTTTTAAATTTATATTTTTAGCAGCAACTCAAACTACCCTAAATATCAAACTCAGCGATAACGATAGCGAACAGCTGATTGCGTTAACTTACAAGACTTACAACACTCAAATCGTGCAATTCGGTGTTCACGATAGCTCTGCTGCAAAGTTGCACATATACAATGATACAACACTTAATGAACACCTCTAATAATTCATTTGTGATTGTAGCTGTTCCTAATTAGTTTTTCATCCAATCCGTACCTATCTTCAATATGCTGTGATATTACCTTTAAGCCGATTCTAATACCGAGGGTGTTTTCAACGTAAGAACCGAATTTCTAAAAATTATTTTATCAAATAGCGCGAATCATGGCATATCTTGCAACTTTTCTAGAACAACGGTTAAGCTTCTGTCGACCCGTAGAAGTTTAATGTTTAGTAATGTTGAATAATAAAACAGTTTCCAACGATAAAAATTGACGACTGTTCCATCGAGTATGATGGTTAAGCAGTCAATTTTTATATCTCATTTAGCGCATCTCATGGGGCAATCACTTCATTCGGGGAGTTGTGAAAACTTATGGAATTCTAAGACAGCTTTACCTTACTACCCAGGAAATCCGACTATTCATTGCCATTTCCTACCTGATCCCCTCTCTGTTTTACTGGGAAGAGGTTTTTGGAAAAAAAGGATGCCTTTAGTTTTAACAAACTGGTAAGTTTTCAACATTTGGCCGTGAAATCCAATTACTAAATTTGCAAAACAATTATATAGCCTCGGCCTCAAATCTTTAATATCCCTTAAGCTCCATTTACACGACCTGATCGCTCAGCTGAGTTTGCGTCTGTTTTGCAGTCAGCTAGTGTAAATAGGAGTAGCCACCTGACCTGCTCAGTCGAGTGATCAGGTGATATAGAACCAGTTCTAAGTGACCTCTTTGCTTAGCTGAGCGGTCAAAGGGTTGCCTGATTGAAGTGTGTCAGCGTTGCCACTTCCTGGCTTTTTGTTTAATCGATATACGATTGCTATCCATTTTTAGCGGTCATTTATGGTTTTTGTGTAACAAAATCTTTTTTGTTGTTGTTTTTCAAACATTCTTTTTCGCTTCCATAGTTATTATGGCCGGGTGGCTCAGCGGCTAGTGTGCGCGACCGTTGTGGTCGTGGGTTCGATCCCGCCTCGGAACATCTAATAAAAATTTCTCTCTTTGAATAAACTTTACACCCGGTCACGCCTCTCTGCTGTTGGCGCCAGATTTGTAGTAATTAGCCATGAAAAGCTTCTCAAGCTGCCGTTCGGATTCGGCGTTAAGCTGTAGGTCCCTTTCTCTTGTGCGAAAATTAAAAGCGCACAAGCCAAGAGATTGAGAGAAGCTCGGCTTTGGCCCTTTGGGGCTGTGTCAACGTGACAAGCCTTGGGGTTGTGTCAACTAGATAGTCCATAGTGCATTCAACGTGACAGGACGGCAATTACAATTTTTAATACTTCTTTTTTATCTTGTCTTCTTCTTTTATGTCAACTAAAAAGCATCACAATGATCACATGAACTACATGATTTCTATGAACCAATGGTTCTCAGGCATGTGTAAATGCTGAACTGACTTGGTCAGCTGAGTTTTTAACACTTAGGTCTGACGAAAAATCAGCTGAGCGATCAGGTCGTGTAAAGGAGCTTTAGGCCCGATTTCTTAATATCCGGTAAGTCAGGTTAACCGAATTTAAGTGTCTCATGATGTGTGTGGCGTAACCGGAGGAACAAACTTAACCGCAGCTCGAGCACTGGTTAAAGTTAACCGCGAGTTCAGTCCCGATTCGATAGTTTTATCGATATACAAACAGCTTTCTCTAACATTTTATTATTTGCTGGCACAAAATGTTTATGAAGAAGCCCAGTACGAAGAAGCTGAGAGCCCATCTAATTACATAGCTTAAAGAATACACTCAAGAAAATTCTCTGAGCGCATTCTCAGAGCCCGTACGGAGATGCTACAAATGTCAACTCGTTTTTTGCTAAACAGCTGATAAATTCTCGCAGGAGGTCATAGAACTTATGAAGAATGTTTGATAATATCAGAGGTACCTATGAGGTTTAAGAAAATGGAAGCTACAAAGACAAACAAACAATACAAAAATCATGTAGAGGGCTACACCGAGGTCGTAGAAGTGTCGTTGATAAAAATTGAATCTGGCCATTAAACAACACAAAGGCCCTATTGTGGTGGAGATTCCTTTTCGGATTGCTACTCCGTTAGATGTGAATGGTAGCCGATTTCCCCAAAATGCTGGACCACTCATGTACACACCACCTGCGCCGTAGCCTACACTGCCTATTAAAGTGGCGCCTCCTCAGGCGGCCGTTCTTTCCACGCCAGCTGCGATGTCTTCATTTAGTCTTGACGCCCCTGTTGTGACCACTTCTTCTTTAACACCAGGCTCCACCTATAAGCCTCCTTTGAATCCATAAGCATTTAGTTGTACCTGCTCTAATACGCCCGGCGGGTATTTCCAGTTTATGGAGCTGGCTATAAATACGACTATGGCGTCGCGTTAGTGTGGTACCAGGCTAACTCTAATTCCATCAAAAACTTCATGACATTGCCTATGCCCTCTGAATTCCACATTTTAAATTTTATAAACCATTTTATTTTAAAAATTTTTGCCCGCTAGTTTTTAAACCACTCTCCCTTTTTGCTGTTGCCTGGTCATACTACAGTCTCAGAGGCTGCTCTAAGAATTATGAAACAATTCTCGCTGCGAGAAAATTCCCAGAATCTCCGAACTGGGCTTAAACGTATTCTTCGACTCCACGCAATGGAAATGGAATTCGAAGAGGCAGAGGAACTAATAAATAATGCAAGAGAGTACAGGAAGAGTCCTAATTACTTAACTGATCTGGATGATGTTGATGCTACGTTTGTTTAATGATTCAGGTTGACAAAATCTACAAGTAAAATAATTAATGCTAGGATTAGAGATAAAGTTAAACCCATAACTTCAGTTGCGGTTCAATTTGTTGTGACTATGGTTATTATCAGGACTTGGCGGCGTTTTTTAGTATTTTAACAACCTTTCACACTCATAAAACACAGAGAGCAAAGCTCGCAAGAAACTCTCAACACTTTCAACGTGTAGGCAAAAAACATTTTGGTTACGGACAAGGTATACTTAACAAGGTAGCCGCACTTGCTTTCTCACCGCCTCTTAAATAAATGTCAAGATGAGCGAGAGCGTTATTGTCAAACAAAATTAAGAGGCAGAAAACAAAAAATTCGTCCGCGGAGATGCTGCGCTCACGACTGTTGTTCACAGACTGAGACTTAAGCGGCGAGCAAAGAGGGATAGTATACCTTGGTTACGGACACATCGAAAACAGGGAGCGAAAGGTGGTTTCAGTTCTGTATTTGCTCAATTCTGTTACGCTCAGAGCAAAGACAGCATATTTCGTTCCTGTTTCTCTTTTGTCTTGCCACTTTTGCCGAGAGCATACCTCCGAAGTGTTTTTTGATTTTTGCGTATGTGTCGGATGACCGACACGTTTGTTTTGCTCAACCGAAAACATGTAACAGATAACACATGAGGTGCGAGAAAAAGTGTTCTGCTCAGTGAGAGACCGCTTGTGCTGCGCTTATTTCTGTTTTTCACTGAGACTGGTCACATTGAAAAAAGTGTTAACAGTTTTTTGCGAGCTAGGACAGAGAGACACTGAGAATCAGCCTGCTGCGTCGTCAACTTTTTAGTCCTATGTCAGAATAACTTTGAGTAAAGTTGAATGACAGGCGACTTCTTAAGTTGTTGAAATACAAAATTGCTAAGATCGCTATTACAAAATGAGAGGGTGATGGTTGTAAGAGGATGCAAATTTGCGGTTATAAGTATTATTTGATGCCAAGTGAAAAAAAACGCAGTCAAAAAATTTTTGTCAAATAAATAAAAAGCAACATTCTGCAGAGGACACCCTCATCACCTAGCGGTGAGCCTTTTGGTTCATATACATGCGTAGAGCCGTTTCGAAGGAGTTTTTTAACTAGCACGAGATTTTCATTATTTGTCGTAAGAAGTAGTAAAAAAAGTATTCTGACAAATATTTCGCTTGCTTCCAGAAGATGAAATAGCGGCACTTATTAGCTGATATGCGTCAGACAAGTTTTGAGTGTACTCTGTTACTTGTAAGATTATGTCACAGATTGATATGTTGAAGATAAGAAATTTTTAAGCCGAATTAAACCGAAATCGATGCCCTGAACATCAAGGTACGATTTTAGGACAGATCAATCGTAAGACGTGCCAAACTTTCATGATACTTTACTTTAGTATAGAAATGCGCTTACACCAAGATTATATTGAGGAATGGGTCCTTTTGTGATCAATTAAGCCTTCGATTCTTCGCTACAGTTCTATTTGGAACTAAGCAGGAATTTGATTGTGTTTCCCTGACTAGTGCAAGACGAAACTTTTAAAGTCAATACTTTTACTGAAAATATGAACAGCTTGTCATTCGAGTGCAAGCTTCAGTCCATTATTAATATACCCTTTCAGCAAAGGATATTACAAATGTATGCGCAATGCCCTTCACCTCCCACCCCTCCGGGTCAGAATCCAGCTCTAGTGCACCGTTTTCCTGTGCGAAAATAGTCATTTACATGCTGAAGTTTTCACTGCGATGAACACCAAACACAAACAGGGATGGGGCCAAGGGGCGTTGCTGTCAAATTGCGCAGCGTTGCAACCGCTAAAAATGGCTAAAAATATTCATTTGCATATGCAAAAATGCTTTTTAAGGACCTTTTCTCTTCTCCACCTGCACCTCAGCGACAGTGGCAATTTCAAGGTGTTGGCTTGTGCACTTGGCTGACTCTGAATGATGCTGCATATCTCTGGCTAGACAATTAGCACTGCGAGTGCACTGAGGGTGAACTAACAAACAATACCACAAATAATTCCACCTCGCACAGCTAGAAACAAAGTAAGTTTCTGACAAAACTTGCCACAGAGAGTAAATTTGAAAACGATTTAAGATTGGCTGTTGTGGCATTAGAAACCATGGCAACACACTCCTGCTCATATTTTTCTTAAACTCTCAGGCTCCAGGCGACGACTCAGTTTATGTGCAAGAATTCTGGCCCCGATTGGGATGGGCTGAGCTGGGGGATGTAAATGTGATTTATGTAAAGTGAATTGTTTTTGTTATTGTTGTAGTCATGCTTTGGCACTTCGGCAGCTGCATCTGCTGCTGGAGCTCTGATGGAACTGTCGATGATGGCTGCTGTCGCTGAAAGACACTCGCACCCAGCCCATGCACTCCCTTGACACAGCTGATGCTGTTGCTGCTGCTGGTGTGGTACTTCATAAAGGCGCATCCACAAGATGTCGTTAGTTTGCAAATAATGTTTTTGGCATCCGCAGCGTTGCTTTTGACGATGCAATGTCTTTCAATGGAGTGGTGAGTAAGGCGGCGTTGGAGTTGGGAACAGCCGGGATTTGGTTGATGATGATGGCAAGTCTTGATGCGATGCTGTTGAATGATGAATGGGAAAAATAGCATTGCACGGTCTGACCTGGGCTAAGAGCCAACAATATGGGCATGGTTCAGAGGTCCAAAAAAATTCCGAAGCCTTTATCAATTGAAAGAGACTTTATAAGGTTTAGTAGAAGTAGAAGATCGCTTTTAATTTCCAATTAGGTAATCTTATCACTGTGAAGCACTTGATGTCAATTCAGGGAAAAAAGAAGCCATACCATTACAATTCCTTTCGTCTTGGAGTATTTTGCATACGAAATTTGTGGGTGCAATTAATAAATCAAACAGTGAAAGTGCAGTAATACAAATTATCGACCAACTTATAAGTACTCAGAAAAATAATAACATCAATTTCAATTTGATATGTTCTGGTCAATTTGATATTTTGTCTAAGAATATAATTTTCACATCATTTCCAGAAAAAAATCCATTCTAAATCTATCGAAGTCAATCTTTTTGCAAACTTTCGGTCTTCTTTTAGCAACATTTTGGTAACTTTTTAAGACCACTTGGAGCTCTTTTTGGCAACATTTTGGAAACAATTTTCGTACATCGCGGTCTTATTTTGGGAACACTTTGGGTTAAATTTTTGTGAGCTTTTTGGTTAAACAATTTGACTAATTATAAAACATTTATGATATTCAAACTAGCAAATTTAAGCCGGCTAGAGGTCATGTCATGCTTTCACATAACTTTAATAGTCAAACACAAAACCACAAAGGAGGCTGGTCAACTGAACTGGAGGTTTAGGAACCTCCCGGTTCTATCAGATGGTTCTTCATGCCAGCATTGCTATAACTGCTTGGGAATTTCAAAGCAGCATAGGTGCAAAACCAACACCAAAACACCAATTGTTCATGATTTCTGAACAACTGTTTGCTTTTCCAACGGACGCGCCTGTTTGTTGTTATGTAGTGTGACCAGAGCTGGTGTTTTGCCGTGAACGTCGGACTTGTTTTGTGAACAAAAATTCTCGAACGAAATGGTTTGAAAAGGTGTCCGATTGGGCTGCACTTTGTCCGCAGTTTTTTTTAGTGTATAACATGTCATTTTGACCATAAAGAAAAAGAGACGTATAGAAATGATTGCTGTTCCGAATTCCGCAAATCAAGTAAAATTGTCGTTTTTAAAACGTGTGCTGTAGAGTCAGCGGAATTGAAAGTAATTGCTAAAGCATTAAAATAATCCCCCAAATTTATTTACTAAAATCTTAAACTGCTTTACCTTATTTTTCTATGGGATCTATACTATATAGATGTCTGATTTCGACCAAACTTGGAAATTATGGATAAGCATAATTCACTGTTAGTTGCGAAATATAGAGGCGATCCCATTTAAAACAAAAAAGTTTTTCTCACTAGAACTTCTTTTTCGACCGATCATTCATACTGCAGCTATACGAGGTGTGTTCAAAAAGTATCGCGAATTTTGAATTTTCGCGGGTTACGTATATTCGAATTTCGATTTTTTTGTGGCGTTATGTTGGTACTCATGTCTCTCACTTATGCCGACAAGCTCGGCCATTTTAAATGTTCACTTAATTGTTGACAGCTGCTTTGCTTGCACGTGTTTTGGATCGTCTTCGATTTTTACCTATTCAAAAAAATGGATCAAAGAACCTGTATCAAATTTTGTGTGAAAAACGAAATTAAGTGCGCGGATGCATTCCGAATGTTGACTGTGGCATACGGAGAAGCTACCTTGGATCGAAGCAACATTTATCAGTGGTACAAAATGTTCTCAGAAGGCCGAGAAGATGTGAACGACGAAGAGCGTGCCGGACGCACGAGCACTTCAACAACAGACGAAAAAATTAATGAAGAGGAGAAAATGATATTGGCCAATCGTCGACTTTTTCTTGTTCCCTAAACTGAAGAGGCCCATGAAAGGACGACGTTACGCTACGCTTGACGAGATAAAGACGGCATCGAAGGAGGAGCTGAACAAGATAAAAAAACTGATTTTTTGAAGTGCTTCGAAGATTGGAAAAACCGTTGGCACAAGTGTATTATATCTCATGGGGATTACTTTGAAGGGGACAAAATAGATATTCATGAATAATTAAATAATTTTTGAAAAAACACAAAATTCGCGATACTTTTTGAACACACCTCGTATGCTATAGTCATCCGATTTCGACCAAGCTTTGTAGAATTGTGTAAAAGTATATAAAATAAGTGTATGCCAATGATAAGGACGTTTTCATTAAAAACAAAAAAGTTTTCCTCACTAGAACTAGTTTTTAGACCGATTGTTCCTATGGTAGCTATATGCTCTAGTCATCCGATTTCGACCAAAGTTTGTAGAAATGTGTAGAAGTATAAAAATAAAATGTATGCCAATGATAAGGACGTTTTCATTAAAAACAAAAAAGTTTTTCTCACTAAGACTAGTTTTTTGACCGATCGTTTCTATGGCAGCTATATGCTATAGTTATCCGATCCGGTCGGTTCCGACAAATGTGCAGCGAATATGTACCAGAAGACATCGTGCAAAGTTTGGTGAGGATAGCTTTAAAACAGACGGAGGAGATAGCATTGAAACAGACAGACGGACAGGGCTAAATCAACTCAGCTCGTCATGCTGATCAAGAATATATATATTTTATGTGGTCGGAGATGCTTCCTTCAATGCGTTACAAACATCCGCACAATTTTATAATACCCTCTGCAAGGGTATAAAAAATCCCCATTCAAGCTTTTGCTCAATTTTTGGCTGGTATTGGAACTTCCAATTTGGAAGTAGCATTTTAAAAATGCCTACTTAGTACAAACTTTGTTCAAAAAAGGAAACTACAGTCAAAGTTTCAATTTCCAAACCGGTTTAGGCCAATTTAGCGATTCTTGAATCGATGAATCGATTTTTGCCCCTCGTGAGAAAAAGCGATGTTATTTTTAAGAATAGATTAGAATCGAAAAACTTCAACCACTACTTCGAAAAGCGAAGCCGGTGAATTTCGTGCCTAGGGAAAGGAAAAATTAACAAAAATGTGTCAAATTTGATTACAATTCTGTTTTGAGATAACTAATATGGATGTTTGCAAGGTTGTCAAGGAAGGTTAAAAAAATATGGAAATATTTACTGGACTTCCCAAGTCAGTTTGCCTTTCGGAGAATTGAAAAGTTTGTTCTTAACGTAACCTGGATAGACTTTTTTAACAAGTTGATTTTAATTTTCTGATTCATGGACAGAAAGAAATGGTCGTTATGCATCCCTTTATGGAGTCGGTACGTATGTTAGGCAAAACTGGAGACATAATTTTCGATGAGCTCGTATTCAGGAACCAATCTTTGTTTTTTATGTGACAGGTAATGCCAACTGAAAGATGAATAGTATGCCCTACCCTATCTTTATTCCAGACAAATTTAAAAAAACGATTTTAATCGATGTTTTCCTTAAAATGTTTGGAAAAAATCGATGATTTTTGCCAGCTTTAGTTTAGGCTGTGAATTGATGATCCCAAAATGCATTAAATATCTTTAGGCAAATGGGTACTATTAGTGTGTAATCAACCACATTCAATGGATTAAAAATTTCATGCCTTATTCCCTCCGCTCAACTGTTACAAACATAAATAAAGTCAAATACTCGTGCTTTGAGGGATTGATCTAAAATTTGATGCCAATCCTTCCGGTAAGTCTTTCTGGGCCTTTCCCTTCGTTTTTGGCGGAAAAAGCGCTCTTTCTCCATGCGGCAGTCTGGTTCAATTTGAATGTTAAACTTCACGCTAAAACTTAAATGGTGATGTTGACATGACACAGCATGCAACTTTTCCACTTCGCAGGGGAAAATATAAAGCTTGGCACAGAAAAGCCGCAATCGGGAATGTTTTTTATTTAAGTTGGGCCCGAATTTAAATGCTCTCTCAGGCAATTTCGAAATCAACCAAAAGATTATAAAGCTCAAAAGTACGAGAAATTGCAGCCCTGATCACTCAGGCATACATCACGACTTGACAATGATGAGTTTCAGGTAACATCAAAGCTTACCCACATTTCGTGAAACCAATTTTATTTAAAAGTCTATTCTTAGTTAGCAAAACAAGTTTCCTTCTCTGCTCGTGCGCCTTTCATATTCCCATAATTATTTCAAACGGAGGTAAAATTGCTTCCATTTCCCTGGCACAACCTGACAGATGCACAGACAACTTCACAGCCGAGTTTGGAACAATGATATTAAAAATCGAGGACACCGAGGGGAAGGGGAAATACTCGTAACAAGTTTCTGAAGTGATGTCAAGCGTTTGCTAGGCCGACTTCCCGAAGATGAGACGCAATCAGCTGGGTGGCGGGAAGGTTGTACTCAAAGGCATTCACAATGCGGGTACGTAATATTTCTTGAAGGCATAAAATGTGCATCCAGCGTGGCCTGTCACCACGTCACGGAGAATGGAGGGCAGGGGCTGGGTGCTTCGTTGTCTGTGTGCAGCCTCCATTAAAAGCACAAAACAGACGGTCCCCATTTGTCGCCCACACTTGGCCAAGTTCGCCAGCTGTCTGATTACCGCTCCACTGAGGCCCGTGCCGGGCTCCGGGCGATTGTCCGCGTCCGTGTCCTCGTCGCATAGTTGTCACCCGCCAAGCATGTGGCTGCATTTCCTTAAACACATAAAACTGTTTTAGCGCTTCCTTTTCGGCCGTCCTTGCGAGGCGTTAATGGGCATAAAAAACCCATACAGATATATGTGCAGGGGCTCAGCGTGAGAAATGCGCCAGTCACGAACCGCACATGCAGCTCCAACAAAAACCAGATACAAAAACCAACCCTGCACCCCTGCACCAGGCAGCTGCAACTGTTACGCTACCGGGAAGCATTATCATGCCACCCAGCTCCTCATTTGCAGTCGTTTGTAGTCCTTGCAGTTGGCCCGGGGGCCTAGGGTTGGGGCTGGAGCTGCGACTGGAGCTTGTCGTCCCGGCAAGTGCCAGCAAGAAGTGGCAATTCACTGCACTTCAGTGGTGGTCGCTTTTTGTGCCTTTGTGTGGTCTGTATCAGAGTCGGAGCGTTTAAGGCGCTTCGTTGTTGCTCTCATGCACGTCGCGTAGCGAGTGTGGCTGCGGTCGTTTCAGCCCCAACGTTCATGTCTTTGTCCCGCCAGACGCGATAAGTTTTCCGCAGGAGCACGCAAAAAGCCGCAGCTGAACAACAGCACCAGAAAAGAACAACTGCATATTGTGTCACCAGAACGGGAATCAAGATTTCTACGCATATTTATGTTGACAGACTGACTCTAAAATTCTTTCCATTTGCATTGTATACCAGAGGGATAAAAGGTTTGTATTTCATTTATGTAGAGATTAGTTACTGTTCTCTGCTAGGGGATGTTATAAATTTCGATCTCGCTTTCGGCAAGAAGCAAGAATGGTAGAAGCTATGCCATGGCCCTCTGGACTGATCATGAAATTTATACTATACGTGGGGACTAACAACGGTTCGGTAAGTTGACAAGAAATTAAATTCAAATATGTTTGTGCATTTATTCTTAATCTGCGACATTTTTAATCTTCTCTACTTAATCGCCATTGATTTCAATGCATTTCTTAAGCCTATAGATCCACTTGTCAAAACGGTCTTCAAAATCTTGCTTTTCCCGCTTTTCAAGTTCAGCATTCACCGCACCCATTATCTCCGCGTTGGTGTTTAAGACCTTTCCCCTCAAATATTTTTAATTTTCGGAATTTACCAGAAATCGCAAGATGCTAGATCCGGAGAATATGGTGCTGGACGTATTTCTTCGATGCCAGAGAGCGCAATGAAGTTACTTGTTGATTCGGCGATGTGAGCTGGCGCGTTATCATTATGTAAAAAATAGCGCCGCTATTCCTCTTCCTTTCGGTTTTCCATCAAATTTTCCAAAACTTTTGGCAAGCAGTCTTCGGTATACCATTTAGCAGTTACGGTCTGACCCTTTGCCAGGGGATTAGCAGCTGCAATTTTTGATCTGGTGAAGTAAACTGATATCATCACTTTTGTTGCTGACTTTAGTTGCTCAGCTTTTATGGTTGGGTTTGCACCAGTTGGGCTCCATACCATGGACTGCTGATTGGTTTCCGGATCGTACTTATAGAACCTAGCTTCGGCTCCAGTAACGACTTTAATAAAGTTGCTAGACTGCCCATTTTCGAATTTATTTAGGAAATATTGGGCAAAGTATTTAAAATTCTCTCAGACTTCTTCTTGTATACAGATCATAATGCAATATTCGAGATACGGCTAAGGCATTTAAGCCCAAATCATTAGCAATCATTTCCTGTGTTGATCGAGGGTCTTCGTCTAGTTTAGCTTTTTCTCTCTTCTCATGATGATTTTGGTCGACCTTCTCGAAACTTTCCGCCGCTGCATTTATTTTCTGTGTTCAGGGGAAGCAAAAATAAATACACAATTAGCCTATCGATAGTGGAAATATAGATAGCTCCGTGAACAGTGAGTGGACTGTAAAAAAGCTGATGTCAGAAAATAAATAAAGCGCAGCCAATTATTTTAACGAAATGGAAGGGAAAAAAGCAGGACAGTAAAAGGAAGCGTACGGCAAGTTTTAACCACGAGGACAAAATTGCTCTACTAAAGCCAGTTGAGTTCCGAACTTGTCTGTGGGATATCACAGACAAAAAAACTTTGACCACATAATAATAAAGAGTTCGTGGGACAGCGTTGGCGATGAAATAAAAAAGGAAGGTATGTTTAGTGTATTGGACTTAATCGCATTAATTATTAAATGCCTTTCAGCGAGTGACTGCAAAAGCGCTTGGCATTCCCACAGGGATAGTCTGAGATACCATCGCGGCAAGCGCGCTAAGAGTGGAAGTGGGGGTGGTCTCCAGCTGGAGCAGCCACAGCTTGGGGACAATGTCGATAGGGAATTTGCTCAGCACGTGGAGTTTCTCCCCGATATGTCTTCGGAGGGACAGTGAGTCATATTCAGTCATAATGTTTTTCAGATTGCATATAAAATGTTCTTACTTTCAGCACAACTGTGTCGCGATGTCTGGAGAGAGCTTCATGTAGCCCTGTAGAATGCTCCGGTCCGGTTATTCCGCTAGACGAAAGGGCTATATTTTCGTTGATAGCAGCTCTTTCTTCATGGAGAATGACTTGTGGCCGAGCACATCTGCTGCACACCTGATTATTACATTTATTTACCACAGAGGTTCATTAATAACGTACATATACAGAAGCTTTTAAAAAAGTCCCAGCAGAGATCTCCAGTTGTTGGAGAAGAAGTGTTGGGCATCATTGGCTCAACGAATTGCTCAACAAGATGCCACCTAGCGTTTTTATGGAAACGGAGATTTTAATAACCAATCTGCTGTATGGAAAGGTGAACCACATGAGCAAAATGAAAGTAATTAAATAAATTAAGCAAAAATCGAATAACGGCAAATACGAAATAAGTTTTACAATGAAATTATTGCATTTAAACACCAGCTGAATGAAAAAGCCCAGATGTCTTCTCTATGCAGTGGCGAGGCTCCGGCTGAAATTAAAGATCCGCTCGGCGCAGTCAGGATGCGAGATCCAAACTGCTTCTGATGCGGTTGTGCAAAGGGAATGCATCGCCTCAAAAATGAAGTCTCGCCATCACAATATCAGAGTTCCAGTTTATTTTAAATGAAACTCTAATATTTAAATGATTTTTTTTGTACAAACAGCTTACCACCAGTGTGGCTGTTCCTTTATTTTGCCATTTTGGCTTATATATGGCCATACTAAAAAAAATTATGTGGATGCTATATTTATAAATTCCTATTTGAACGTTAAAATTTTTCGCGGTCCTGAGAACAGGCCTTTAACACTTAAAACGATACTCTATACATCAACTCTTCGAAGAATTAATTTTAAAGAATTTTAGAACGGATACTACCAATGGTTCTTCGATGTGAAATTGGACAGATGCTCTTTAAAATTTTTCCTTTATAAGGTTAGGAAAATTTTCAAAATTTAAACCAAATTTCACAAACCAAAGACGATCGGGGGTGACACAGAAACCTCTTCCAACTACATTCCAACCGAAAACCAATAATTAGGTGCCACAGAAACCTCTCTTATTTTGTTGGGAGATTTTGGCAAACCAACCTATAGACAAACCAACCAAAATCGACTTTACGAACCTTCGCGATTTAACACTGTTTTTGTAGTAGGATGATAATCTTATAAACACACCATTTAACTCGACTTTCGAAAAAGAAAACGAAATCTCTAGAGGCTATGTAGCACCGACGGAATTTTTTATAGATTTGCAAACCAACCGTCGGTAAAATCTCTACAGATTTCTGTGTCATTAAGCACATTTTGCATTAAAAATAAATCAGATTAAGTTGAACTTTCTATAAAGCTCAATTTACACGACCTGATCGCTCAGCTGAGTGTTTCAGACCTTAGTGTCAAAAATTCAGCTGAGCAACTTAGTTTATCATTTACACATGACTGAGAAGTTTAGTTGAGTCAGTTACAAACCAATGGTTCATTGAGAGCTCTGCTGTGCGGATAGTTCAATTAGAACCGGTTCTATTACACCTGGTACCTTAGCTGAGTAGGCTCAGACTCCTGGCTGACATATACTCAGATACAAAACTCCGCTGAGAGATCAGGTCGTGTAAATTGGGCTTAAGGAAAACATCAAAACAAAACTTTATTGTCAAGATATTGGAAAATGTTATTCTCTGCTGATTTTTCTCAAATTTGAATTTGTGTCTGGCTTACGTGAAATCGGAAATAATCTTATTTTAATCGTATTTATCGAATTTAAAGACGATTGGATGAATGATTACTTGAATTAATATAACCAAACTTGAAATATACTTGAAATTGGAGAGGAAGTTATAACTTTCTTGCATTGGGATTCAAGCCGAAAGTCGGTCAGTCAGTCATTCATTTCTGAACGTTTTTTCCCGCTAGCCTTTAACTAAAGTACACTTGAAAAAAATCTTCCCTCTCAAGAGCTCACGAATTGAATTGAATTTCATTTAATAATTGGCTCCATAAATTATTTAGCCCTCACTTCATTATTTCTATAGCAATAAACTTCATGCCGAAGGCCACGCCCCCTGTCCAATGAGTGCCACCAAACGGCGGAGACAAATTGCTGCGAACAATTTTGCACAGCGAGCAGTTCGAGTTTGCCACTGCCTCGGCTCCTGCTCAGGTCCTGGTCCTTGTTATTACTGCTCGCTGTGTCGAACAATTGCTGGAAATTAATTTCGCATTTGACTCCTGCTGCCAATGCAGTGGCATCGGCTTCGGCTTCGGCGACAGCAGCGACATGAATGGTCCTGGCCAGCAGACTGCACTTATATACAAAAGGCACTTATCGTGAGTGAGATTCGTATCCGCTTCCGCATTCTCTCTCTTCTAATGCACACCCATCGGCGGCGATTGCCAGCTGGCTGGAGGAATAAGTGATAAGAAGGAAACGGGAAAAGGGGCTACATTGGCACAGTTTGTGCAAGCGGGAAATGAGCTATATGCTGTTCCGTTGCCTAGATGCAGACTACTCCTGACACATCTTCCACAATTTTGTAGTCTGTTAATGCATTAAAGTGTGGGATGGGAAAATTTGATCAAGCTTTTATAAAATGAGCTATGGATTTCAGATGAATCAATTAATAATGTGTTTGGGTGGTTTTACCAACGCAACATGATTAGTGGAGTCATTAGGGTTAGCTGTGTCAGGTGGCAATAATTCTTCGATTTCAAGTTTAAAGGAAGATAAGTTAAAAGGCTGGTAAGAAATATGAATTCATGTTAGCACTCAACTCAAACCCAAAACGCATGGCTGAACGATCTGGTATCTGGGGACGACCCGGGCAGCCAGGTGTATTAGGCTTCGTGTGGAGGGTGCGAGGAGGTGCGCGACAGACGGTTTTTTAAACCAAGTCGCCATAGCTTATTGTTTTGTATTGTTAAATTAAAAAAAAATTGTTTAAAAAAAAGAAATATGAAAGCCAAAAAGGGTGAACAAAGACAAGTTCGTGAAAGATTTACTTATTTATAAGTACAAATCGTGTCTTTAAAATAACTTTTTTTGAGATGACAACTGCGTCTAAAAACGCAAGAGGCGTTCCGCAAGTTTCAGTAGATTAGAACTCCGAGTTCACAAACAAAAGAAAACTTAAGAAAGCTACGGAGAGTATTTCGATGATACAACTATCATCAGCTTATCAATAAAATACAATAAGGGCAGTTATACGAGGTGTGTTCAAAAAGTATCGCGAATTTTGAATTTTCGCGGGTTACGTATATTCGAATTTCGATTTTTTTGTGGCGTTATGTTGGTACTCATGTCTCTCACTTATGCCGACAAGCTCGGCCATTTTGAATGTTCACTTAATTGTTGACAGCTGCTTTGCTTGCACGTGTCTTGGATCGTCTTCGATTTTTACCTATTCAAAAAAATGGATCAAAGAACCTGTATCAAATTTTGTGTGAAAAACGAAATTAAGTGCGCGGATGCATTCCGAATGTTGACTGTGGCATATGGAGAAGCTACCTTGGACCGAAGCAACGTTTATCGGTGGTACAAAATGTTCTCAGAAGGCCGAGAAGATGTGAACGACGAAGAGCGTGCCGGACGCCCGAGCACTTCAACAACAGACGAAAAAATTAATCAAGTGGAGAAAATGGTATTGGCCAATCGTCGAATCACCGTTAGAGAAGTTGCTGGGACCTAAACATATCGTTGGCTCGTGCCATTCGATTTTTATCAATGATTTGGGCATGAGACGGGTCGCCGCGAAACGTACCAAAATCTCATTGCGACCAAAACGCATCGCATGAACATTGCTAATGGTGTTAAACCTGTCCGCGACGACCCAAATGCTCAATCATCTCAATGGAAGCTGCCGCACGAACCAAGACCTAAAAAAGCGCGCCAAGTTCGGTCGAATGTGAAAGTTTTGCTGACAGTTTTCTTCGATTGCAGGGGCGTGGTGCATATGAGTTCTTGCCACGGGACGGTCAATAGAAATACCAAGTTATGCGCATTTGCGAAGAATCCGAGACGCCCGGTTGGGAAGAACAAAAGGCTTTTGCACCACGATAACGCCCTGCTCACACGGTGCTTGTGCGCGATTTTGGCCAAAAACAACACACTAACGCCACCGTTTCCCCAGATCGCCCCCGTGTTTTCGTTCCAAACTGACCCAGGGCGACAGCTAGCTGAGATAAAGACGGCACAAGAGGACTGAACAAAATAAAAAAAAAATTTTGAAGTGCTTCGAAGATTGGAAAAACTGTTGGCACAAGTGTATAATATCTCATGGGGATTACTTTGAAGGGGACAGAATAGATATTCATGAATAAATAAATAATTTTTGAAAAAACACAAAATTCGCGATACTTTTTGAACACACCTCGTATCTTCTTAGTTTAATACTCTGCTTTTAAATAAGATAAACTCGTTCAGCATATTTTCCCCGTTGGTTCTGTGAAAAACACTCTTCTCTCTTCTCTGGAAATCGGACTCAAAACCTCGTTATAAACACGAAGGGCGGCTTTTTAGTGAACAAGACTATGGACCTTACGCGTGACAGTGCGGCAAGTCGCATTAAGGGGTTAGGTGGGTTTCAAAATTTCAAAAAATCGATTTTTTTTTTTTGCTTATCTTATAATTCAATATGCTTAGAATATTCTCTCAAAGTTTTAAAACGATCTGAGTAATATTCTAAGAGATATAGCCTTCGGATGTTCTACCCATCAGGCTATGTCAGCGTGAATGTAAATCTTTAATCGCGTTTTTCTCGCAACTACGTTTTTGAAATCGGTAGTCACGATTTCTCGAAAACTTATGAACCGATTTCTTTCAAATTTTGCACACTTCTTTAAAATAACATTATCTCGTGCTTGAACGAAGGATTTTTTTTTCTTCTATTTTAAGTGATTTTTCAAGGCCATGAAGGGTGCAAATTTTACTCAAAAAGAGGGTTTTTTGTTCTCAACGCCGCCAAAAATTCAATTTTTTTTTTTTTTTTCCTTCGTCCAAGCACGAGCTTTAAGCATCTACTAACAGAAAATTTTTGGTTTTTGCATTTCTGATGAATCTGTCATGAGTTATCCTGACTACGCCGAGGGTCCTTTTTTTTTGGCGGGGTCACAGAAGACGACGTGTCCACGCCCTTATTTTTAATACTTTTCAATGAAAATTTCACAATTTACTTATAAAATATATACCTTTTATATGGTAAATTGATGGAATGAAATATTTTGTTGGTTAAATAAAAAAAAATTCGTAAAAATGTACCTGTTTTGAGCCTTTGAAACCCACCTAACCCCTTAAAAAAATTGCAGCAAGATGCTAAGCACTCAGCATATTTAAAGCTTCATCCAAATAAGACTTGATCCGCCTCTCTGATTGCTGTGGTGCGTATCAAGCAAAGAGTGTGGCCAATGTCAATATTTTGTTATAAAAAACCACATTCAATTTGTATATTCATCTAAATATTTGGTTTTCTCCAACTCATTTCGCTCAGCTACATAATAGCTTTCAACAGATCTAAGTTATCATTGTAATTGCAAAACAGAAGTTTTTGTCATTACTATTAAAGTACACAGAGAACAAAACTACAACCAAAAAGGCCCAACAATCGGGGGTGACTTCAAGGCTGCCGCTCAACTCGCCGCATGAACTGGCCCAGGACCAGTTCTGTGTTCTGTCGTAGCAAACAAAAACAACTACAGTGGCGCATTAATTCCTTAAGTTTGTTCTTGGCATTTATGTACTGCGAGGAGAGGCCGTACCGAGTGCTCGATGAAAAAGGCCACAAAAACCTAAGCAACTTAAATGAGGGCGTGCGTTCGGGCAGAGGGCTGGGCCAAGCAGTTGGAGCGATAAAGTGCTGCGGCAGACATTTTTAGCGCCATGTTGGCCGCCATTACAAAGTCGATCTAATTATATACTCGCTTGTTATTGTAGCCAGAGCCGCACAGCTTTTGCTAGGGCCTGGTCCTGCTTCGTGGCTGTCGCAGCCCACAAAAAAATGCAAAGTAAATCTATTTGTATGCGAATTTCCGTGGTTTGAATACCCTCTACGAATGGTACAAAGAGTTTAATAAGTTGGTGCAAACATTTTTCTCAGAACGGACTGCCATTCATTTTCTGTAGTATTTAACATTATTTATCAGTCCCTCACGTTTTATAAGTTGGAAGCAACCAAAAATTTTCTACTAGCAGGTAAATACAGGGTACACCACAGTATTCCCTAACCGACTTTCTTACTTGTGTTTTTGTTTGGCTCGACTGGGGAATTGGGATTTGCATTGAAAGACGGAGATCTGCTGTTGACACTGCCCCGCCCCTTGGCATTCGTTGCGCCTCACTTAAGCGTAAATGGAGCCGGGCGTTTGGTGGCCAAAGTGCAAAGCGAGCGAAAAAGTGTCAAAGCGAGACCGAGACGGGAGTCTGGAGTTGGCAGTAGGTGGATGGTATCGCTTGCACAGGCCCAAATCTAATTCCCATTCACATGCAACAGATTTGTGTGGGATTTCCATTTAAAGTTACCAGCGGACGACGCAAGGAAGTGCAGTCAGTTTTTTCTTTGAAGCGCGCATACTAAGTTCTCAGTGCCACCCGTTCCAGCAGTCAAAGGGCACATTTGACTTGGCATATGTGTGTGGCTTTATGCAGTCAGCTCCATCTCGCGCCCTGCACTGCACACTGGGCCACCGCACTAGGCACATAGGAAATTTTCCCGTTTTCTGGCATTTATCTATATCTTGACAATGGTCCAAAGTTCGTGGGTGTAGTTTATCTGTAAACCTAAATCTAAGTCTAAAGGTCATTGAAAAGGGCTTTTGGAAAATTTTCAAAATTTAATTTATTATCTATGGAATCATCATTTTCAAACTGAAACTTACTAGATACCTTCTCGTGTGATTTCGGCACCGTATGATTATAGGTAAAAGTAATCATTTTTATTATGCCACGATACTTAGTGTAGTCATGCAATCGTTTATACGGTGCCGAGTGGTAATCGGCACGGGACAACAATCATGTCCGATTGCTGGAGGGCTTACAACTTATTAAGCGAAGAGGGGTATGTCCATCAAACTAAATCTTTTTTTTTTAACTAGTTTTTATTTAACCTGCTTCGCATTCATTTGAACGCTTTCATGCTGAAAGAACTCAATAATAAATCAAATTAAAAATCTGTTCAGCCAACGCCGACGAATGGGCCTTGTTAGAATTACGGCAAGTCGATTATTGTGAGAAACTAACCACTCCCTGTATCGATTTGAATATTTCTCGATGGTTTCGCATAAAGTGGGAATGCCTAAGTCTCGGAATATGGTGGTATTACATACATAACGGTGCGCGTTTAAAATTCGTCGAAGAGCCATACTTACACAAACCTCAACTCTTTTAATTGTGATGGTGCAGTCCGTTCCCCAACACCTAGACACCTAGATATGTAATGGTGACCTTGTGGGCAATTCGAGCTCCGTCCAAAGAGAGTCGTGAAGTATTGGCCCTACGAAGTGTAAAAGTAGGATGCTGCATCTTCTCCACATTTACACCTACGTTCCATCGTGAGGCCCAACATTCAAATTCGTCGAGAAATTCCTGTGTTTTTCTATTTAATCTTAAAGGGATTCTGCCCAGCCATATCGAATTTTATTAATGTCAAAAGTGATCAGAATAATTTATTTAAAACAGACTTTTGTCAGAATAGTATGAGAGAGTCCACAAAAAAATCTAAGAATATAAAAATTTGGTACCCGGGCTAAATTTTCCTTTTTTTAAATTCACAGGCTCAACTGTCGTCGGGTCTAAAGCGGCGAAGTTTTGTGGATTTTGAAATTGGGCGACGATTTTTTATAGTCTGTACCAAAGGTACATAGACTATATAGAATTTGTACAAATGTATGGAACAATCAGAAGGAAGCTTTTAAATGTGAAATGTTTCTTCCGCAATCAAGCAGAAATTTTGGAGCGGATTTGGATGAAATTTTGCACACAGATCGTAGATAACCTGGAATAGTAAGTTGGCTGTATATGTCAAACACTATTTTACTAGTCCAAACACCGCGAAACTTATAATCAATTTTCATTTTTCATATCAGCAAAGGAGGCGTAGATCGAACGAAATCGCCCTTATTTTAAAGGGATAGAAAGAAATAAGCTTCAAACATTCTAAAATGGCAATTTTTGTTATTGTTGTTATTTTCTAAAATATTCCTGGAAAAAGAATGTCTAACTTGCCAATTGAATCAAAAAAAAGCAAGAGGGATGAATGAAGGATCGTGAGGTTTTATTCGACAAAAATAATGGACACAAATAGTTTAATTTGCACAAATTTCATGTTATTTCAAGTACTTTCTTCAGCGTTTGCTAAACCAGAGAGAGTTAAGTTAAAAGTGTTTGACCGATCTACGATACTTTTTACATTCGATTGGTTTCCTGCTTTTGGATTTCAATCGCTAAATTCAAATTTTATGAAAACGCTGTAATAATAAGTCAAGAATCATCTTTGCCAGCGGAGCTCAAGAGAGTGCAACAGGCAAGTCGTCAAGCGGATCGGAAAGGTAAAACATCAGAACAGGCGAGCAATCGACTGCAGCGATTTGCTGAACACATCACACCCCAGCGTGTTTCTAAGGCGGAACGATGAACAAGTTGAGCGGCTTTCCAGTAAATCTGCAGAAACCATAAAGGAGGCGAGCAACCGACGGCAGCAATTTGCTAATCATATCGCATCCCACAGATTTTAGTCGATTTGCTTTGGCTAAGAATTCACTTTAGACTTTGGAACTTAACGTAGATTATGTTTTTGCTATACGCTTTGTAAATTTTCTTTCACCCGTTTACAGATCTCAGATATGATAAGAGAAACAGGCTGGACAAGAGGCAGATCAAGTTAATTTTTAAATTTAGCTACGCCCCCTCCGGGCCACCGCAACTTGGGAAAAAGTCATATCTCCCACAGTTTAGTTTTGTAGCTAGTCTACCCTATACAAAGCATAGTTTTGGCCCACGGTGCACTGGAGTTGAGTCAATCCCGTAACTGCCAGATTAATGCCGTGCATTCATCACTTGGACGAAGGCGTAGGCAGACAGCCATCTGATGGATGGCAGCGGACGAGCAACTGCATCTACAGTTAAATTGGATTCTGAACTTTAGCACTATCTGAAGGAGCACGCATAATGACAAAATTCAATTAGGTGCACTATTCAAACATGGAAGCCGGCGAAAGATCCCTGAAAGTTGCTCGATGTCGAGCACTGAGCGGCTTAAGGGACTTCAACATGGTTTCAAATAATAAGTTTATGCACATGCGAGTGCGACAGGCACATATGTTGCATATATGTGTGCACAATTAAAATGGCAATGAGCACTTTCGTTTATTTGCTCATATAACCAGAAGATATGCACTCGGGCACGGAACTAGCGCCAGAGCTCGTCCGCCAGTCCATCCTGCAGCTGGAACGAGTGTTTGCACAAACTTTTGCATTGTAACAGTCGTAAATATTTGCAAACCGTTTAATGCTCGTTAAACGATGCCAATAACTGCAGTCCAGACTCTGAAAGACCGCCAGACGCGTTCATGGACATGAACTGCTCCAGTGGCAATGCATGGCACGCCCACACGGCGTATGTGTATGCACACGTTTTCAAGCGGCTGACTCTGCTTTTGTGCTTGGCATTTAAGTCGGGGAACTTGTAGAGGTATTTCCTGCATTTTGTTAAAAAGCAGTTGCTTTGACAGAGCTTTTCACACATTTTTATATAACTTCGTCCGGAAGCCTACTTAAAGAAGAAAAGGAGCACAAAAAACTTCTCAAATCAGAAAAAGTTTTATTTTTCACCTATATTAAGCTCTTGCATTAGGTATACCTTAATCAAGTATAAGGACATCTTTGGACGAGGGTGTATCAATTGAAAAATTATAAGTTCTTCATTTCTTAAAAGTGAAAACATACGACTTTTCAGTAAGAACTTTAAGATTTTGGTTTATCGAGCTTATGATACTTGTTAATGGGCGAAACTTGCAGCCGTTAGTGGTGTAGCGGGTAGTGTGTGTGCCAGGACTGGATCCCGCCTAGGAACTTCTTAAAACTTTTTCCTACCAAATTTTCACACAACGGTCACCTTTCCCAACGAGCCGAAAAAAACTTCTCAAGACTGTGCCGTTCGAATTCCGTTGTCTCTTTTACGACAATTGAAAAGCACTAGAGCCTAGGGATTAAGAGAAGCTTAGCCTTCGTCTTCCATATAATCGGCAGACCAAAGAATGCGACTAGACTAGACCATTGGTTAAATCAATTTGGTAAAAGAAAATGTGGCGCGTCAGAAAATTTATCCGCAATTGAAGTGGCCAAATTGTGTGTTTTGAATCTCAATCCCATTGAATTGGTATCGCCATGAAGGGTCCCTGCTACTACTGGAACTATTTTTGGCCGCCGACCCCATATAAGACCGATCACTGAGCGCTAGTTTCTGCGAGTAAAATAAGTGGCGTTTTGGCTACTCTTGTCACTTCGAAAATGATGAAGTTCGGCTTATTTCGTTGTTTTCCTTGATAAATATAATATTGTGGTAAATCGTGAAGCTCTCTAGGACATTAAGATTGGCATAAGGGCAGCCTGAATCCTAGTTGTTTCTAGATGGCCAGGTGGCTAGAAAAAACCTAAAGCTTAAAGTTGTGAAATTTGGAGTTGGTCTAAAATCAGATTGTACTAAATAGGCTGACCATCCTTAAACCAAATTTATATTTCCAGATAATATAGCTGTCTGTTCAGACCCTGCTCTGGACTACCCGTCTTTCGACGGTATGTGTTATTTCCAAAAAATAGGTCGCCGATTTCTTCGTTGACTAAAGCTCAATATAATTTCCTTCTCGTTGTTTCGGTAGCTCTCAAGACAATGTCGTACAAAATACCAAATTGCGCCGTTTGCGCTTGCGTTTGACGGCGTTATGAGTGACCATCATGAAAAATACTAAATAAAATCGACTGACAAATTAGAACACACAATGTTGCCAGATGGGTGAAATCAAAGTAAAATTTATAAATTCAAATTAGTAAATTCGGATTCCTGCAGAATTTTAGAGGCTTGAAGCCTTGATTATAATCGACTCAATCAGTTTTTTCGACTTTTGCTAAAGTTACTTCCAAGTAAACTCAAATAACTTTTTTTCTGGTTTGGTTAATTGGGAAAAAATCGATTTCCGTTCTGTTGGGCAGTGTTGCTCTACTTTTGTCAATGAGTGGGTTTGATTTTGTGGGATAAGGAACAAATTTTCTGAGTGTATGAACTCTCCCGAGAGGAGACCCTTAAATTCTGATAGAAGGGACTTCATTTTTTCGTATTTTTTTACATCGATTGCAGATAAAGGTTTTTCTAAGTCAGTTTGAGAAATGCCACCTTAAGCAAATGGCAAAATCATCATCATTGCTGCAGGATCAAAAAAAAAAAATACACAGCACCAATATTCCTATGCTTCTCATTGGCGACTCCATTTACAATTTCAGCTTCAGTGCAGCAAAAAACATTTTACTATCATTTGTCTAAGGCTAGGAGAGTAGTTGAAAATGCAGATGGTCACTTGAAGTCAGGATTCCGCCACATTGGCAAAGTATTAGATAGTCGCCCAAAGAATAATGCAGCGCAACTAGAGTCCTTTGTTGTTGTATTATGCACTTCTCACATAAGTACAGAGTTGCTCCATTTCAATCTGCATGGCCATCTCTTCTGGTACCTCTGAGGTCGTCGATGTTTTCACTCCAGAGACCAGAAGTACAAAAAAATTAACTTACCTTTTTCTTCAACAGTCGATATTTCACTTGCGCGCTGACATTGTTTTTACGTTTTCGTTGCGAGTGTCAATTGTATTAGTGGTGGACGTAAAAATATCGCACACACGTTGAGTGGCACAGCATGAGATAGGAACATCCCCTGGTGGCGGGGGAATATATTGAGAGAATTTGGCACGGCAAGTTCTTACGTACCATCTGTGACGGTAGACGGTATATGGTGGCTAGTGTGAATTGGCTATTACTGATTTAAATAATTTAATCGACTTTGTAGAATCGCCCTTTGAGGCCGAGCCTCTCTCAATCTCTTGGCTTGTGTGCTCAACATTTTTGCACAAGAGAAAGGGATCTACAGTTTAACCCCAAATTCAAACGGCAAAGTTTGAGGAACATTATCATGGCTACTAACTTCACAGGTGGCGCCAACAGCTGGTGAAGGTGACCGGGTGTGTAAGTTTTTAATAAAAAAAAGGTTAATCATAAGATGTCCCGAGGCGGTATCAAGATTACGCACCCTTGCACAGCAGGCACACACACTATCCGCTGCACCACACACGGCCACATTTGAATTAATGCTCTTAAACTATGACCAATGAAAAATTAGGGAAAAGTTAGAAACGCTTAGAAACTGACGGAGAAATGATCAAGACCAGTTTAAATCGTCTCGTTGTCCTTATCAAGAATAAATTTAATTCATGGAGTGGAAAATTATTCCGTTTGTTAGCTGCAAGCATATGTGCAACATTAATATCCCATTAAATATTTTAATAAATAAAAACGAACAAGCACCAAGTCACAAAGCAAAAAAGCACAAGTCAAAATTTATTTTTAGAATCGCATTAAAAGGTACTTAATTGTTGTTCTATATCCCATTAAAATCAACATTCATAAAAAAAAAAAAAAACAGGAAATTGCCACAAAAAATAAAGTTAAGATTTGGCGCTTTTCACTGTTTTTTTTAAATACCAGGCCTTAACCGGATTATTGAAGGAACCAAGGCAGGTAAGGGGACAACAATTTTTTGTCCATTTTAATCGTCTTTTGTAGATAAACGTGGCTGGCTGAGTTTATTTGTGTTGTAAAAGATTAACTAAGTTTTGATTAAGTTTCATTAATTCCAATTTTAGGGTGTGTGCCATTTAGCAGCTAAAACTTCAGTTTAAACACTTGATAGATAGTAATCAAATAAGTACAAAAAAATATTTCAGACCTTTGCTTTGTATGGGAGCCATATCATATATTTTCATCAAACTTAGTAGAAAGCTCAGAAAGCCTATAAACACAAAATTTGGAGATATTTTAGTTAAAAACAAACGGATATTAAACTATAGTACATTTCAAATTTGTACGCATTTCTGTTATTTTTCGATAAATAATTTTAGTTGGTCTTCCAAAATGTGTGGTGTCATGTCATTGTGTTGTGCGCGTAATTGCTGGGTTTTTGTGTCTGTTATTGATATTTGAACATGGGTTTTATTGCCAAAGACCATTGAAATGTTCATAACGTACAAATAAATCCAGGAAAACAAATAAACGTTGCAGGGTACAGTATATTGCACTTAAAATTGCATATACTTTGTAATTTGTTTCAATTGAATATTATTGGAAAAGCGTGTAGTGTGTCACATGATCTCTTTAAACACAATACAGCAATCAACAATGATTAATTACCAGAGTACAGTGCTTTCTGTTTCGTAATGCACTACACACTTCACTACATATTTTTATTACCCTTGAATTCCTGAAATTACAACAAATAGTTTTCATTTCAACAATTTGTAAAGCTCTTGAAAAAGAATAACTATTTGCGGTGTCCTCTTAAATTTTTATGGATTTTCCCTGTTTTTATTGTGCAATTTTCGCACTCACTTTACGTATTTGTTTAAAATAATTATTTCAACCTCATAAGGTGGTGGCATAGTTGCCAACTATGAGCAAAGTTCAGCATCGAAAACGCAGTGCAATTTTCCAGCCACCCCAAAAAGTTAGCCCTTGCACAACTAATCCTTTGGCGGTTTCGCGTTGTGGCAGGTAAGTTCGTACATCGATGCCAATGCAGTCAGTGGTGGGAGGTACCCACTAATGCATCGATGAGCATTATCACTTTTCCCATTTCGGCAAGTGGCGTTGAACTTTCTCTTGGAGAGAGTGTTAATAAATTTTGCGTAAATTATTTCGCAAACTTTATCAACTTCAAAACAAAGTTGAAAACTCAAACCAAATGAACAGTTCGAGGTAACTTGTAATTTCTGTTAGGCAACTTCAGCCGGTGTCATTATTTTGCGCTTAGTGAAGCAAGTTGATATCTTCTGAGCTGCATTAAGCGAATTATGAAATTTTATTTACGTGAACTAGTTCTTTCAATCGCAGATAAAGTTCATATCAGGGCAGCTAAAGCAAAAAGGATTGGCGGAGCTCCTGTTGAAGGCTGTCCACCATTTTAAAATATGTCACTTATATCTCCTGCAACTGCCCACCAGCCTCTTTGTTGGTTCGCAAATCTCTCAAAAAATCCGTCGGTGCCACAGAACTTCGAGATATTTCGCTTTCATTTTCGAAAGTCGAGCTAAAAGGTGTGTGCATAAAATTATGGTCTAACAACAAACACACTGCTAAGTCGCGAAGGTTCGTGAATTCGGTTTGGTTGGTTAGTGTATTGGCTTTGTTTGTGATTTCAAAAACTCCTAACAAAATACGAGATGTTTGAAACCAACCGAAGGAGATTTCTGTGGCACCTAACAATTGGTTTTCGGTTGGAATGTGGTTGGAAGAGGTTTCTGTGTTGTAAGATAATTAGCATAAATTTCAATGCTTAATTTACTTAGATTTCTTCATCTGAGTTTAATTTTATTTAATTTCCAACAACTTTAATCAAATTTACCGCCTGCTAAAGTAAAAATGAAACCTTGCAACTCAATGTAAGCAAAAGATTCACTTTAATTGAAGAAACGCCTGTTGTGCGTCGGACGCCAGCTATTGAATCAACGAAGAATCAAATCCGGAAGGAGAGGATAGATCGCAGCCAGCTAAATTATCGCGTTGACAAGAGCACTAGGGAAGATGTGAACAATGTTCGCGTTGCTCAAAATGAATCTTGGGCCCCGCTATATTTGATTAAGGCAATCGGATGAAATGTTGGCCAGATGCAAGGTCAGTTAGTCCCAGCAACCATGTCGCCCCTTGTGAAATTGTGTGCTGTCCTTAAGCTCTATAATAGACGACCTGGTCTTCTGATCGATGCTTTCCCTTAATCTATATATCGATACGCTAAGAAATTTTCATACGAATGTCCTGCCCCCTTTTAAGCATAGAAAAACAAATTTAATTAACCTAAAGTTTATACCATATGTTCGTTTAAGTATTTAGACCCCACCATTGCAAAAAAAAAACAAGTAAGGGAGCTGTAGTCGAGTGCCCCGACTACAAAATACCCTGTTCCCTTGACTTCTTGTGTTTTCACACATATATACACACACTCACACATACACACACACACTCTAACATACGCACACACGCACGCGCAAACGCGGTAACTGACAATGCAAGGCCCCCCTCTCTCCCACAAGCAAAATTGATTCGTATATAGCTTCGGTGTTTTTTGTCCGATCCTGGTGATCTTTTCAGAATAGAATAAATTGTGGCTCTGACAGTTTTTTGCGCTTAAAGGGGGGAGGGGGAGGAACTTTCCAAGTCTGAAACAAACACGATTTGAATCGGGTATACACCTACCTACATGCAAAAATTTGTGGCTATATCTCTTAAAGTCTCTGAGATCGACGAGTTCATACGGACAGACGGACAGACAGACAGACGGACAGACGGACGGACAGACGGACATGGCTAAATCGACTCGGCTGTTGATGCTGATCAAGAATAAATATACTTTATAGGGTCGCAAATGTTTCCTTCTACCTGTTACATACTTTTGCACAACTTAATGATCCCCCTTTTCCCATTTTCAATGGGAACAGGGTATAAAAATTAATTGCAATTATTTATTGTTTTAGAACGAATTAAAAGTTGTACCAATACACACCGGGTGGCCGGGTGGCTCAGCGGCTAGTGTGCGCGACCGCTGTGCAAGAGGTCGTGGGTTCGATCCCGCCTCGATTTACACCCGGTCACCCCTCTCTGCTGTTTGCGCTAGCTTTGTTGAAATTAGCCATGCAAAAGCTTATAAAATTGCCGTACGGATTCGGCCTTAAGCTGTAGGTCCCTTTCTCTTGTGCAAAAATTAGAAGCGCACAAGCCAAGAGATTGAGAAAAGTTCGGCCTTGGCCCTTTGGGGCTGTGTCAAAGTGACAAGCCTTGGGGCTGTGTCGACAAGACAAGCCATTTTACTTTTACTTTTACTTTACCAACACACACACACACGCTTCACACAGATAGGTGAGTAGACCAACGCATTGTTTTTGTTTTAACAGGCAAACACTCACTGTGTGCAGTGCTCAGCTGTAATTTGACATTTGTAAACCAGCGATGTTCTTCCATAGCCCCAGGAGCCGAGCGCACTCGGCTATATACACGCAAACGACCCGAGCGCCTATGAGCGTAAGCAGAGCTCTCTTTGCCTTCATTAGCTGCCCAGCCGTCGTTGAGGGCAGTTCAAAGCTGGACTGTGTCGCTTTAATATCGCAAACCAGTACACTCTCACTTTTTGGCCTCGCTCTTCTTGAACATCGCTGTAAACCAGGGTTCCCCAAGAAGAGAGGCTCTCTGTCTCTCTCTAACACACTTTGAGGCTTTGCTTCGGCACGCATTCGGCTTGAATCGTCGAGTGTGTTCGGCCCCCCGGGGCATGGCTGGGGATCACTGCTGTAAACAGAGAGAGTGTAAACAGAGAGAGTGGCTCTCAGTACGCTCTCCCTTCTACGCATAATTTGTTTTTGTTTTAAGCAGATTTAAAGTTTCTGGTCTAACGAAAACCCAATTGACAAGAAATTTTTTGCGAGGCAGGTGCTGCTGCTGAAAAAAACTTTATTTTGGATCCTATAACTATTAAAAAAAAATGATATTGTTAAGCAATTTGGTAAATTTTTAATAACCATACAGAAATTGCATTTGGCCAAACAATTTCCTTTGGAGTCTTCGGTACTGAGCAATTACCATAATAAGTGCTTACATACTTACATATGTAAGTACGAGGACGTACATAACAACCTTTATACATATTTTATATTGGCGTTTTAATTTGTTATTTGAAGGTAGGTAGTATAAAATATGTACGAGTATATCAGTGTTGCCAATGTGACATCTTTTTGTATTGTTTTATATATATTTTTATTTGCAGTTTGATAAATTTTTGGTCCCGTAATTCCGCAACACCAAAAGTTGCTTAAATCACAAAAAAAAATTTAAACAAATACAAAAAAGTAACCACGTGCAGTCTTAATTCAAAACTCTGTCCCAAGCTGGAATGAATATTCATCGTTTTATCATGAGACCTTAAGTCAAAATATGAGAGCCTTACCCCATTAGATAGAATTTGTTGAGTTCTTAAGACAAATTGGTGATCGAAAAGTTGCACAATTTACATTGGATGGTGAAAGTGTTATTGAAATTCCATAGCGATTACTTGGCAGTAAACGACATTTAATAGATTACATATTTGAAAATATTAAGGAATTTCAGTTATCAGATCGCATGATAAATTCTGTTGTTTTAGCACCAACGAATGAGGATTGCTCTATGGTTAATTGGGATGTAATGAATCGAATGGCTGGATAATTTAAAATGTACCATAGTTATGATAAAGTCATATGAGATGATGAACGGGAAATTAACAATATTCAAACTGAGTTTTTTAAATTCATTAAATTTAAGTCACTTACCACCGCACAAACTATCTTTAAAATTCAATTGCATAGTTTTGCTCATACGAAATCTAAATACAAAGCAGGGTTTAGTTAATGGAACAAGGGTGCAGGTAAAATGTCTTTATACCAGACATGCCCAAAAGTAGCATACGGCAGAGCACTCTCCAATACTCACAAAGAAAACACCAATACATCGTTGTTGGTCAGTTTGCTTGCATGCTTTTCCTTGATTCTACTAAGTTTGGTCGAAATCGGACATCTACATAGCATAGCTTCCATAGAAAGTAAGGTTCGTAAAGTAGCTAAAAAGTAGTAGTTAGAAAAACGAAGTTATAAAATTGTGCGGATGTTTGTAACGCATTGAAGGAAGCATCTCAGACCACTTAAAGTATATACTTATATTCTTGATCAGCATGACGAGCTGAGCTCATTTAGCCTTGTCCGTCAGTCCGTCCGTCCGTCTGTCTGTTTCTATGCTATCTCTTCCGTAAGTTTTAAAGCTATCCTTACCAAACTTTGCACGAAGTCTTTTGGTACAAATACGCTGCACATTTGGCGGCACCGCCCAGATCGGATGACTATAGCATATAGCTGCCATAGGAACGATCGGTCGAAAAACTAGTCTTAGTGAGAAAAACTTTTTTGTTTTTAATGGAAACACCCCCAAAGTACGTATTTCTTAGTTAACTATTCTTTCCCCTGATTTCGCTTAGTTTGGTCGAAATCGGATGACTATAGCATATAGCTCCCATAGGAACGATCGGTCGAAAAACTAGTTCGAGTGCGGAAAACTTTTTGTTTTTAATGAAAACGACATTTTTATTGGTATATTCTTATTTTATATACTTTAACACATTTCTACAAAGTTTTATAAAATTCGGATGACTATAGCATATAGCTGTAGTTCTAGTGAGGAAAACTTTTTTGTTTTGCATGGGATCGCCTCTAAATTTCGTAATTAACAGTGTAGTATGCTTTTCCATAATTTCACCAAGTTTGGTCGAAATCAGACATCTATATTGTATAGAACCCATAGAAAAGTAAGGTCTAAAAAGTAGTCTTAGTTAGAAAAACATTTTTGTTTTCAATGGAAGCTGCAAGGGTATTAACTTTCCCCTATTTTTTTTTTTTTTTTTTTTGAAAATGTTAATGACGAATAGTATAGATATAACAGGGATCAGATGATGGTTAAAGGTAATGTATCAAGTCTTCTATTGTAATTTTTTTAAAGCTTTACGTGTATGATGCTTTCTAATATTTCTAAAGGACTAGTCGCAAATGCGGCTGGAACTAAGGTTTTATAAACACAGCTTGGTATATACATACAATTTCGTGGATTATTCAACCTTAAAATTTTTGCAGTTTTGAACCAGACTTCACGAAATAAAGCCTATGGAGGCTATGGCCAGCTGATATAGGCCACTACCTTCTGAATTACATTTACACTAATAAATTTATTTCAGTACGATCGGTGAATCTTTTATAACTTGGTTTCTTGACGAACATTCTGCGAACATTATAGCATTATAGCACATTATATAGGTATTATAGAGGCTTCCAACTGTATTCGATTTCTCCTTCTCCATTTAGTCATTCTTTATGTCGTTGCTCAAACACTCAGTTTTCTTGTTATCGTTTTCAATTATTCTTCTGTGCACTTATTTTCATGGGAAATTTGACTACAAACGTATTGTACAACTTGCAAAAATTTATGGATTTGCATAATTTCCCTTATACCACACTGCAAACAGTGCACGTCTAGGAACTTTCTTTATGCCTAAAGATTGAATTAAATAGTAAATAGGCAAGTCTTGGCAGCTAATATCGGTCGTTTTACTTTAACAATGATCTAAACAATTTAAAACAATTAAAGTTGGAGCGGGATCTTGCGGTACCCACAAGATGTGCCCTCCAACAAAATGCCATATGGCCTCATAAACGACACAGCCCTAAGTGTTAAGATATACGACGATTTACGAATAATGCACGTAATCACTGGTCACATAATTACAAACCTCTGTAATACATCGTCCTCAATCAAAATAATTCATTTTGCACTGCTGCATCAACAAGCTCGCTGGGTGGCCAGGTTGGGCTCACTGATCGCATGCTCCTCTTCTTGGAACTGTGCTTTCGGAAGGAAAGCTGAAAGAAATTTTGCGGTAACACAGATTTCCTGGCTCTAGTAGACTCCACTCGATCTTTTCCCTCGTGGCCGTCGTGTGCGTTGTGCATCAGTTCTGCAAATAGTCGTGCGGTCTCTTCCCCCCGCCAACTCGTATGTTGGTGTTGGTTGTGGGTTGTCTTGTGAAATATTCCACCTTATCAAAGAACCAAATGTGAGTATTTTGTGCACCAAGTTTGCTAAATAAACCTCTGATTGGGGGTGTTTCTATATAGCTTGGCGCACGGCCTCCTCGGGGCTCCCGTCCTGCCTGGTTCTGGCCTTCAGTTGGAGAAAACGTCATCATATCTACGTGGTGTCTCCCTCGGGGTTTTGTGTTGTTTGTATCCGACTGGCTTTGGTGTTGTTCTCCGGTTGGCCCTGTCCTGGGTGGGTTTGTCCCTGGTCCTGTGTCGCGGTGTCGCCCGGCGTTCTAAAAGTGGTGGCGCGTCGTCGGTGCTCCCGAACCGGGGTGCTGGTTTGGAATTTTCCATTTGGTGGTGGCTTCGCTCCGGCGGGCCCGTCCCACTATCGTGGGTTGTTTTCCTTTTGGCAACGGGCCTAACCCGTGGCCCTTGTCCCCGCTCTGGGCTTGGCGCCTGTGTTCTCTCGTCTACGGTGCTTGTGTTGTGGTCTTTGTGTGATCTCGTCGCTCCGTGGTCCCCTCTATTGCCGTGGGTTCGCGGTCCTCCTGCCTGGCTGCCGTGTCTCCTTCTGCCTTGCCTTGGTCGCTTACGTGTTGGGTGTGGCTTCTGTCTTGTCTCCTCGGGTTCGGTCGCTCGCTTTTGGTCGGTTTCGCTCCTGTCTTCTCCCTAATCCTCGTGGCGGCCTCCTGGTCTTCCGTGGGACCCGTGTGCTTTACAATTTGGCTGCTGCGAATTAACCAGATTAACGGACGGCGTTGTTGGCGGTTTTCCCAACATATGCTTGGTCGCCTGTTCTTATTCCGTTCTGTTTCGTTGTATCCTTCTAATTCTCCTTACAAATAAGGCGTTCCCTTTGCGTCCCTTTACCTTACTCTCTTTTTCCTTCCACTTCTTTCTTCTCTCTTTTTTTTTGCCTGTCTGTATCTGTTTGCTGCGCTCTGGGTGTTTGAGGCTTGTTGGAGGGATCCTTTGTGTTTATTTTCCTCCGGCTAAAGGTCTGTGGGTGGGCGTCTCCCCTGTGGCTTCAACAACCTGTGTCCTCTTCTTCTGTCTGTCTCTTTTCCCTCTCCCTTCTTCCTGTTCCTATAGGACGCTCTTTGGACTCTTTCCTGAAGCCCGAGCGCCGGAGCCGCCACCGTGCTCTCGTTGCTAACACTGCCTATCAATTTCACTTACATGCTAATTTTATTAGTCACTCGATTTTGTCCTTGCAAGCTCCACTAATAGGCGCCAAATATTTTATTTTGCAACTGCAGTAACAAATGTTCGGGTGGAACGATCACAGCTGTGAGAATATTGAACGCAAAACGAAGCGTTAAATAAAAAAATGGTCAGTGAGGTATCGGTAATCGATAAAAAAATTAATTTGAATAAGTTGAAATTTTGACTTTTTTCGCGCCAGATTACCCATTTCGCCCATAATGCGCCTATTTGAAAATGACAAATCGATTTTTATCAAGCAGTCCAGTGAATAAAAAAAATACTTTGTAAGCTTTTTTTTCAATGATCGAGGCTCGTTAATTCCACTTTTTATAAACGTTTGCAAGCTTGACTTTTTCTCTTCCTTCTAAAGCTGTATTTGATATCAGATTGATTCTATGAGATATCAGACTAGTGTAATAGGCAATCTGAGAAGCACAAAATATATGAAAAGCTGCATGAGAAGTTGGCTATCTGAGCTCTCAAATGAGTTTTTTGATAATAAACTCACAGTAAACTGTGGTATTTTTGTGAAAATACAGATTTATATTCACAAAAACCTCTTTGATTACTTACTGCTTCAAGCTCTATTCTTCTTTTCTCCTAGTCTTGCTCTTTTATGGTCGCGGCTTTGGCTATAATTTGGACAATAATATTTTTTTATTCATATATGATTAATAATTCTTTTGTTCACTGACAATAAATTTCAAAAAAAAAATATTTTTGCGGTAATATTATAAAATAGTGACCATTTTTGGTGGGAAACAAAACAGCGAAGAATATAAATTATTTGCCCAACATTAATAAAAACCAAATACTCATAAATACTTAAAACCGTCGTGTTTTCAATATCCATCCTATTTGTGGCTGAGTTGCTCGCTCTTAACACACGCTTAAAGTTTATCCCAACAATACGCCATTATTTTAACACAATACGAGAAAAAACGATTTTTTTCACACCCAAATTGCCACAGTCCCGTCAGGAAACACTAGCACCCATGCATTTAGGCTCACACCAGCAGGAACATTGCTTCAACAGATATAAAGGCTGCGTTTTTTGGGCATCGTCCATGCCACTGGCAAATAATTCACACGTACTTAAGTAGCCGTATCCAAGGAATTAAAGTAACATACGACGAGCGTCGCTCTTGAAACGACAATGAAAAATAATCTGACGCTGTAAAAACGGAAGCCATTCTGCATATAAATTAAACGTACATATCCCCCGCACTGCAGACAGGGAGAAGGCAAAATGAGCGACTGACGGTTGAACGAAGGGGAGGACCAGTGGGTGGGATGGAATGGTGAAGTCCGAAAAGGAATGGTCTTTTCCCTGGTTTTAATCAAAAAAATTATAAAGATGGGACTTATCCGTTTCAGGGTCAACCATGCCATTGCGTACCGTGTGATTTGTATTTGCTATAGACAAACATGCTGATCCTTTACCCCCTCCGGGCGCTAATTTAACGCCACGTCAATGTCCACCACGCTTTGGCGCTTTTAATTACCGGCCCCGTGGAGTTGGCAGCGCGGACAACGTGAATTATATTGTTAGAGGAAAAATGCGGCACCAGAACGCGGAAGCAGGGCAAAGCGAGGCGTGGAGGGCGTGGCGCTTAATTTATGCACACGGCTTGCAGCCTCAACCTTGCCCTGATTATCATTTTTAGGTTCAGTTGATGGTCCGGCTTCGCCTCGCCCAGCACTTCCGAGTCGAGCACCGAGCGAGCCACAGCCAAGTTCTTTATCTGGTCGTTGGGGCTTCATAAAATCCTGCCACTCATTGTGCTGCTGACAGCCGGGTAGCACCCGCGGAAAAGAGTTGTTTGCTATCAGATTATCACTTCATCGCCGGTGGAGTAGAGAAGCTCGGTGCTGCCGTTGATAATGATGGCCTCGGACTCGCGGAGGAATCAGAAAAATGCTACGGCAAGCTAAATTTGAGCGTGGCGCAGACACTAAGAAAATTCCGAAAAAATCTCCCACATTTGTTCTCCTATGACCGCTCAAAAACAATAATTGCAATTACGAACAGGTTTCAAATGAATATCTTTGTACTCTGTACCAGAGGTACACAGAGTATAATGCTTGTGCAAAAGTGAGTAACAGGCAGAAGGAAACATCTCCGACTCTCTAAAGTATAAATATTCTTGATCAGCATCAACAGCCAAGTCGATATAGCCATGTCCGTCAGTCTGTCTTTCCGTATGAACAAACGTCATATCTCCCACAGTTTTACACCGAAAAAAGAATGCCGGGAAAATTTTAAGCCTAAGAAGAATTACTTGATCCCGGCAACTGGACTAAAATTTTAAGTACGAGCAGGCTTGATATCGATCCGAATCGGGATTGTCTCCCGCAATTAATAATGACGATGCTGAAAGCATCGCGGGTGTAGTATAATTGGCTGAGCGGCGCTGGCAGTGGTCGGGCTTGACCGACTATCTTTCTTGTTATTTATAATTTTGCTAATATAAAGACGAGAGCGTCAAAGTCGGCCCTGCCAAACATCGATATACCCGTTACTCAAGGGAATCAATGGTTAATAGCCTTCCTTTATGTTAATTAACAGAGCATTAACATTAATGTGAGCATGTAAACATTATGTTAGCAAACAGCGCCTGCGGCGATGAAAAGATTGCAACGCTTTTTATAACCTTTATAACTCTGTTATTTATTACCCGATCATTATGAATAGATATAGGCCGATCAAGCCTGACTATAATATACTCTGTACCTGTGAAGTGCTGCCCATCACCGACGGTGCTGCCCATAATTGTTTGTTTTCCTTATAACTCGACTACCGTTCATCCGATCTTTTCCATTCCTTTGGCGGATTTATAAAACTGTAGGAGATGTGACGTTTTTCCAATTTGATAAACTTGATCTGGCTGCAAGTATAAGAAGCAAATGTCCCTTACATATCAAACCTCTCACTTGATGCGGGGCGGGACTGCGGAGGCGGGAGGGGGCGTGGACAAAATTGAAAATAAACTTGGTCTGCCTGCAATTATAAGAAACATATGTTTCATACATGTCAAACCTCTATCTCTTAGCATCTCTGAGATCTGTTTGTTCATATGGACATACGGACAGACAGACAGACGGACGGACAGACGGACCCTTTTGCACAAACTTAATATACTCTGTCTACCTCTGGTACAGAGTATAAAAATGGTCTCAGATAACTTTTCTTAAAATAGTTCTTGTATTTTGAGTTTTTCAATTACTTATTAGATCGCAGGGGTGCAGCGGGTGAGTGTGAGCCTGCTGTGCAAGAAAAACTTGGAAGCCTGGTCACCTCCACTTGCTGTTGGCATAAGATGTGAAGTAACTACCGTTCGTTGCAGTTCGGATTCGGTTCTTTCTATTGTGCTAAAATAAGAAGCACGGCTCGGAACTTTTGGGTTGTAAATTCAATTATTTAAAATAGGACATAGAAGATATTAAGTCTTTTATTCTAACTTATAGTTTGGCTTTATTCAACTTCTTCCATAAAAAGACGAAGGATCCTGTTAAAGGACCTATCACACTATCAAAATCGGCACAAGTATTCGAATTTTTCTTTGCTTTTGAAACCTTTTTTTCTTGAAATTAGTTTCAAAAGGAGCAAGAATGGGCAGAATCCCTTCTGCTCATTCTTCATTGTACTATATGAATCTGACCATTTTGTAAACCACTTTTCGTTTTTATTTTTGTGCAGCAGACTGTAGAAGAATAGAAGTACTTTACAAGACTCAATAGCATTTCTTAGATTTTCGCTATATTAATACACCAACAACAAGTGGACAGCCAAAACTAATCCCTCAATATTAGCAAGTCGAAATATTGAACTCATCACGTGCAAAGTCTATTAACATTTCCGACCGATTTTCAACAACAATGAATCCAATTATTTTGAATACTGCTTTGTCTTATATTTCGAATGCACAATTTTGATTTATAAAAAAAAATGAAAGACCAGACTTTATGCCAATTTTTAGGCTTCTGAAAAGTCTTTCAAAAATACAATAAACAACTGTTTATATGAAAACTAACACATTTCGCGTTTAAAGTTATCTTTTAGTTTAGAGTCAATCTAGTAAAGTTTTATATATTTGAAATGCTGATTATGTTTTATCTAGGGACTAATACCGAAACTGTACAGTTACCGGAACGACCCAAAATAAATGTTTCGGTAAAAGGTTATATTTCGGTTTTATTTTATTTCGGTTTCGATAAGGTACTCAGTTTTTTAAGTACAAATGTTTTGAGTATTGTAAATAGTGAATTCTGGGATAAGTCCAAATTATTTTATTCCTTTGTACTTAAAGAAAGAGTATTTAACATAAAAGTTTCTGTCGTGTTACATTTCCGGTTTGCAGTGCCGCCAAAAACTCCACCTTTTAAATGAATTAAGCCTGCAAATATATTGTCTGAGTAATTCCAACAACGAAGTCCTATACAAAACCTAACAGCTATGGCTAGCTCATTAGATCAAATTGGATTCTTGCAGCTAACTGGGACGCTTTCATTTCCCCCTTCCCTTTCCCACATACACAATATTGAGAGAGAGAAATTAGAGATGGTCGCGGGACAAATATATCGCCCGATACCCATCTGACTACTAAGACGAGGATTGTTTAAATTGCAAATAATATAAAAATAGTCTAGTTCTTTAATTCTAACATAATATCAGCAATCACAATGATGTTAAGTCATTCTGGTCACTCCGGAGTCCCGCGTAGTTTTCGATGTACGCCCATCTCTAGCTCTGGCAAATGCAAAGGTTTTTTTTTGTCTGCGGCGCGTGCCAATCCTCTCTCTCTCCCTCTTCTCTCCTAATTATACTCTGTACCAAAGGTACATAGAGTATAATAAGTTTGTGCAAAAGTATGTAACAGCACCTTAAATGATAAGTATTTAAGCAACTCAAGTCGACTCGTAGGTCTTTATTCATATTTCGACCCCATTGCTATTGCAATGGCCTCCTCGTGGTGTTCCCTGGATACCGATTTTATATAATATAATCGGGAGCAAATGCGAGCGGCAACCCAAACTGGTACAGAGTATAATATAATCGGGCTTGACCGACTTTCTTCCTTGTTTCTTATATGCTTGCAATTTCGCGAACTTAGTCCCACATTTTTCGTTGCAGAAAAAAGACGGTATCTGCGGCCGCAAAATTGGAGTAAATGTTGAAGACGTCTAGTGCCAGCAAATGTTTTAGCATCTTGTAGGAATAGCTCCAACGCGTGGGGCTGCTTGTCCGCCATAAGGTATCTGATTGATGGTGCGCGTAGCTTTTTAACTACGGCTCTGGCAGATGATATAGCCTTGGCAAAAATGTTCTGTTTTAAGACCGCATTGACTGGTTCAAGATAGCTTTAAAACTGACGGAGGAGATAGCGTAGAAACAGACGGACAGACAGACATGGCTAAATCAACTCAGCTCGTCGTGCTGATCAAGAATATATATACTTTCGGTTGGTCTGCTCTATCGGTTACAATAATAACGGTAAAAGGTATTCGGTTTAAAAAAAAAAAAATTCTATGGGTTCCGGTTCCGGTACGTGATTTCAAACTGTTTAATTCGGTTAACGTTCCTGGTATTAATCCCTGGTTTTAACAAAAAGCTGAAGGATCTTAGCACCATATCATCAGCAGCACCACTGAAATTTGGCGCTTTTGCTAGAACATGAAAATGAACCCGTAAAATGATATGCTGGCATAATCTCATCTCAATCGGAGAATGTTTCTGCATCATTAACTCAGACTGCGTTGAAGCAAGTGAGCGATGCATACTTTTAGTTTTCTTTGTGTTTTCCATCTTTAAAGCTTGCGCTTAACAGATTAATATGAAATTATTATTTTTCCATCCGTAGTTTCTACCCATTAAATATTTTCCACTCTTCTTAGAAAATCCAGCATTTCATCATTTCTTTGGTGGAACTCTAAGCCAATATAATTTTTTCTCTCAGTTTCTTAGAACTAATACATAATTTAATACACAGTAAGTAGCCATTGAGGAACTTCTCACACATTTATTTATAAATAAGGACTTTGTCCCTTGCATCTCTGATTTTCCGCATTGATGCCCGTTAAACTTTGCATGTGGCCAAGAATGTTGGCCATCCGTCTACACATACACACTCTCTCCTCCTTCTCCTTCTTTCTTCCTCTTAGCTTACCGCCTCATTTGGCCAAGCAAATGTTGGACGCAGGGCGGGTGTGTACCGATGTAGTGAAAGGTTACTTAAGTTAATGTTATTGACTTTGAGTCTTAATGGAAAAATGAATGGCGGGACGTGCTTTTGCATTAAGAGCTTTGTTCCGATTTTCTTAACGGCATTTACATTCAAATTTTTTTTCCGTGGCACTGGGATTCGCTTACGGCGTCAACTTATTCTCAGACTCAGATTGGACCGGTTGCCTTTTCGCAATCAACACAAAAGTTTAAAATGTATTCAAATTAAACGTAATGTGAGCTTCAGAATTCGGTCAATGGAGGGAGACAATCAGTTGCTTGTGGTTTGGATTATGCTTTGACCCACTTGAAGAAAATGTTGGTTCAAATTGTACCCTTTAATAATGGGTGGAACGTTTTAATACCCTATAAAGCTGCGCAAAGCCCTGTTAACCAAATATGTTCTTGAAATGAATCAACAGTATTGTCCATCGGTTTATCATCACTTGATTTATTTCTTTAAAAATCTTAATAAGATCTGACAAAAAACATAAAAGCTACAGCAACGCAGTTAACTAAGGTGAAAGTAAATGAAATCTCAACTATCACGGGTACTGGTTATTCAATGTTCGGGACACCGAACTCCAAATTGATGATCGCCTATGTTGTTGACTTCTAAGCCAAAGATGGGTCAATAAAGTGCGTTCAATTACACATGAGCAGGGTACCCAGTGAGAGAGTGTGAGTCGAAATGTTTCAAGCAGGCCGACAGCAACCTTCATTTGAACGTGCGGGAGGGAGAACCATAAATTTTCATGAATTTTTTTGCCAGAAACAATAGATGGTATTTATTTTGTGATTTATTTGGTTAAGTGGTTGCCACAGAACCGCTCCTTTTCTCCAGCTTTAGTGCTTTGGTTTGCTTCTTCTATGTGTACAACATCCAGCTATGTTTCTGCAGTTTTGTTTTTGCCCTAGAGCCAGTAGCCACAGAAACAGCAGCCGGGCAGAAGTACAAGCAGAAGCAACTGGGTTCTCCCATTATTATTATTCCCGCAGCACGCCTGAGAGAATCCTTGGAAAGCGCAAGCGAAGGGCCAAACATGTCAACATCTACCACAACCGGCTGTCTAAGCCTTGAACTTTCTTACTCTGCTAAGTATGTACGAATGCGTGTGTGTGTAAATGCGGTTTGTGTGTGGCAGTACATGTTCATTCGAAGGATTTTGTGCGGAAGAATCGAGTTTTATTTCAAATTCATATCTTGCTTAGCTGCTTTCGCCTTTCCTCCTCCCCCTCATAAAACATCCATCCTCAGCCGCATAAGTTATGTAAATGTATTTATTTATTGTGTCAATTCAGTATAGAATTTGACACATTTACATACTCACTATATTCTACATATGTTTTTGTATAAAGTTACCAGAAAAATCATATAAAACGTACACATGCATGTCAAGCGAAAGAAGATTAAACTTAAACTTGCTTGAGGTACTTTAACTTGCATTTGATTTACTTGCTCGGAGCAATAATTGTGTTTTCGTAGTCTGTATATTAAGACGCAAGACCAAATGGTTTACAAATGTGTAAAATTGAATAAGCTGCAAGACGCAGTATTGTCCGAGAATTTCACTTGAACTACTTATCAATTCCACAATGTCATGAAATTTACCATGTGCTGACTGCCAGAGTGAAAGCAGCTCGTAGATGGCAATGATTCTTGAGCAAAACACTGGCTTACAACAAGAAATACATACACATTTTTGCATAAGTGTGTGTGAAAGCAGCGCAAAAACTGCTCCAAACTTCAGTAGCAACGATTGCGGCGCTGCAAAACAAGCAACGCATTGCAACGCAGCTGCGCCTGTGCAGCTTATACTGTGAGTGTAAAGCAGCGCTGCTTTTAAAATTTTTTCGTATGCACACAACATAGAAACGTGCCTGTCTCTGGCTTACAACGATATCAAGAGCCAAAGCCACAAGTCTGTGTGCAAGATCTGTGTCTGTGTGCAAAGATTGTCCGGCAGATCTCTCACACGCACAGCACACTAATGTAAAATTGAAGATCCACATTTAAATTTCCCCTTGCCATCGTAAATTCAGTCTTTGCTAGAACCGAGGTGATGTAAAATTCTAGAGGTGCCGCACTGGTCGCATCGGTGATGGGCAGCACATCACAGGTACAGTGTATATTATAGTGAGAAAATAATTTTTTTTAAATTTAGAAATTCGCTTTAGTTTTTCTTTGGTCAAGGGCAATTTTTATAGATGTTTTTTTTAAGAAATTAAAAAAAATTTCCTAAATTAAGGGCAAATTTGCCCTTGAATTAACAAAAATAGGAGAAAGTTAACTTTTGCTACCCTTGGCCGAAGTTTTCTATGGGATCTATACTATATAGATGTCTGATTTCGACCAAACTTGGTGAAATCATGGAAAAGCATAATACACTGTTTATTACGAAACTTGGAGGCGATCCTATTCAAAACAAAAAAGTTTTTCTCACTAGAACTTCTTTTTCGACCGATCATTCATACTGCAGCTATATGCTAAAGTCATCCGACTTTGATAAAACTTTGTAGAAATGTGTTAAAGTATATAAATAAAGAATACGCCAATAAAAAAGGACGTTTGCATTAAAAACAAAAAAGTTTTCCTCACTAGAACTAGTTTTTCGACCGATCGTTCCTATGGGAGCTATATGCTATAGTCATGCGATTTCGACCAAACTTTGTAGAATTGAGTAAAAGTATATAAAATAAGTGTATGCCAATGATAAGGACGTTTTCATTAAAAACAAAAAAAAATTTTCTCACTAGAACTTCTTTTTCGACCGATCGTTCCTATTGCAGCTATATGCTATAGTCATCCGATTTCGACCAAACTAAGTGAAATCATGGGGAAGGATAGTTAACTAAGAAATACGTACTTTGGAGGCGTTTCCATCAAAAACAAAAAAGTTTTTCTCACTAAGACTAGTTTTTCGACCGATCGTTCCTATGGGAGCTATATGCTATTGTCATCCGATTTCGACCAAACTTTGTAGAATTGTGTAAAAGTATATAAAATAAGTGTATGCCAATGATTAGTGGCCGGGTGGCTCAGCGGCTAGTGTGCGCGAACGCTGTGCAAGGGGTCGTGGGTTCGATCCCGCCTCGGAACATCTAATGAAAAGTTTTTTCTTTGAATAAACTTTACACCCGCCACACCTCTTTGCTGTTGGCGCCAGCTTTGTAGTAATTAGCTATGAGAAACTTCTCAAACTGCCGTTCGGAGTCGGAATTAAACTGTAGGTCCCTTTCTCTTGAGCTAAAAATTAGAAGCGCACGAGCCAAGAGATTGAGAGAGGCTCGGCTTTGGCCCCTTGGCGCTGTGTCAACTTGACAAGCCTTGGGGCTGTGTTAACCTGACAAGCCATTTTACTTTACAATGATAAGGACGTTTTCATTAAAAACAAAAAAGTTTTTCTCACTAGAACTAGTTTTTCGACCGATCGTTCCTATGGCAGCTATATGCTATAGTCATCCGATTTTGACCTAACTTAGTGAAATCATGGGAAAGGATAGTAAACTAAGAAATTCGTACTTTGGAGGCTTTTCCATTAAAAACAATAAAGTTTTTCTCACTGAGACTAGTGTTTCGACCTATGACAGCTATATGCTATAGTCATCCGATTTCGACCAAACTTAGTGAAATCATGGGGAAGGACTATAGATTTCTGACAGTCCTGAACAGAAGAGGCAGAAGAGGTCGATTAAACTAATCTTTGGAATGAACAGCATAACTTTGTTTGGGGCTTAAGTACGATTAGTTCGTTCCGCTCTATAAACAAGTCTAAGGGCCGTTTTCCCATGTTCCTGTTTTTGCAAGCCCTGGTGGATTTTCCGCATACGCATATCTCATGCTCAAAATGGCCAGTGCAAGTTCACCTGTAAAATGTAAAATGGCTTGACAGCTCCTCTCAACCTTTTGACTTGTGCGCTGCAAACTTTCGCACAAAAGAAAGGGACCTACTGTTTAACGTGTAATCCGAAAGGCAGTTTGAGTAGCTTTTGCATTGCTCATTACTACAAAGTTGGCGCCAATAGCAGTGAGGGGTGACCGGGTGTGTAAGTTTATTCAAAAAAAAAACTTTTCATTAGATGTTGCGAGGCGGGATAGAACCCCAATCGAGCACACTAGCCGCTCGGGCTCAAGTTCACCTAGATTTGCAAAAACTACTACTGCTTATTTTCATTTAAATTTTGTCATGAGTGAAACTCATACGGTTGACTTCTGTTTAGGAAATGTGGTTAAAAAAAGTGACACGCAAATAAGCTATACTTTCAAGTTTGTTTATGCTTCAACTCCCTTTTGGTCAGTTTTATGAATTACTTATGTGCTTATGGCATATGAAGTCATTTATTCAATTTAATACAAATTAGTTTTACAAAAGTGTACAAAAGCTCAATGAATTGCTGTTGTCATCGTTCATTCTTCACCATACAACCACATAACTGATTGAATCAATATTGTTGTGCTAACAAAATTATTCTGAAAATGAAAATTGGCAAACAATGGGAAGCTCTTCAAAGGCACAACCGCTGATGCGGTTTCCGTAATCTGCGCCTAATCTCTGCACTGAGCCTTTGCCCTAGCATCTTCTGCATGTTGGCTTCCGCTCATCCGCACATAATGCCACGGTTTACTCCTTCACTTTCCAAGAATGGCTGATTGTCTACTTGCCAGTCGGGCTGGCGCTCCCCATTCATTTATTCATTCATCACTGCTGAGTCTTATTGCGAATAATAAATGTTGTTTTTGTCAGGACAGACATTTTAATTTGTTGACGCTGGTTTAAGGTTCGGTGGTTTGTTGATTTTGTAATTTGTCAATAATTACATCGAGTTGGGTAATGCGGTTTGTTTGCTTTTAAATTCATTTAAGTGCGTTCGCTCTGTATTTAAAGTGGCATAAATAATTTAAACAACATGTTAGATCAATTTAGGTGTGATGAGTTTCAAATAAAAAAAAATAGAGAGCAAACAGCAGACACCAGGAAATAATATCCCTGAAAGTGCTTTGCTATTTGAGGGATTTAAATGGTGTTCATTTAAAACTCACTTTAAATTAATTAATGGTTTCAGTGGCACACGTAAGGCTACAAAAGAGAAGGTAGGTCATTTGGTTTGGTGAAGCCAGTATCAAATTCGGAAATGAATTCTAGCTTATTTCATTAAATTCATAAATCATTCGAATTTTACTATCCCATGACAAACTCATGGAATTGCACACACAACAGCTCAAAGGGTTGAACCTTACTCCAAATCGTAACCGCTGCAATGAATGGACTCAACCGCAAATTTAGTTTCCCTTCAGTGGCTCCTTTGACATAATTTATTTTGAATTATTAAAACCAGGAGGTGCAAGCACCCCGCCTGCAATTGGGAATTTAATTAAAATCTCAAATATTAAAATTGCATTAAAAAGCCAACCGAAGATGACGAACTTTGAACGCTGCCAACACTTCGTTTGGCAAATTAAATCCGAGATTTAATTATAGGTGACACAGGGGGTGGAAGGCTGTCTTTGGCGGCGGGCCAAGATCGTCTAGGCGGATAGGCGCCTGGATGTCTGGGCAACAGCCGCACCTAAGCCGCTGGATATTAATAAACGCAAAAGTGTTCACAATCTGGTGTAAATATTTAATTTATAATTTACGAGAGACTTTACAGGCGGCTGGGGCGGCACGGCGGGCTGTAGGCACGTGCTTAATGTCATTGCGGATGTTGACGATTACATTTAAATTATTTACGAGCAGCGCCGCCCCTTCCTCCCGTACTACTCCTGCCGCTGCCATCACACATTTGTTATTCGCTTAACTTTTATGGCGATGGTGCGCGACACGGATTTCCCTTAACCCCCTCTCGGCGCCAACTACAACTCCAAGGCATCACCGGAGCCCCCCACTTTGACGACGCCGATTTACGAGTTTCATTTAAAATTCACATTAACTTTTATTAAAGCAGTCGAATGAATATGCGACGTTATTGTTGCCGCCGTTCGTATCCATTCTCCTTCGCGTCGTCACTTACCCTTATCTCGTCACTGACATTCACAGCCTTTTAATGCCAAATTAGCTGAGAATAGTGACTGCTTGTTCTAGTATTTATCATAATACATATATAAATTTCATTAGCTACCATAAGCTCGAAGGATGTGACTGCTTTTGCATTGGAATTTCAATATACTAACTGGGAGAGCTCGTAAATATTTTTATGTGCTAGAGTGGCATGAAAAGAAGTCATCAATCGCATGCTGTTAAATAAAAAGTGAACAACTTACTAACATAATGATATAAGGGGACTCACTACCAGTTTTCAATTGTACCCTAGACTCGCGTTCCAAGAAGTTGGGTACTTTAATTGTCAATGGTTCAAGATAAAAACCTTCAAAATTCAGCTAACACCAATCTAGTCATTCGGAACGCAATATCAAAAATAGGGGAAGTTAACTTTGGCGCGGTCTAAGTTTTTATTCCCTTGCACCATCCATTGAAAACAAAAAAGTTTTTCTAAGGGCCGATTTCACATTTACTAGATAGCTGCTATGTGACAGCTGAATCCAGAAATTACTCTGATATTTGAAAGTTTAAGTGACAGATACGGCTATCTAGAAGAGGTGAAATCGGCCTTAAGACTGGGAGCATAACTTTCTAAGGGAGCTACACTATACAGATGTCCGACTTCAACCAAACTAAGTGGAATCATGGAAAAGCATAACAAACTAATAATTACCAAATTTGGAGGCAATTCCATTAAAAGCAAAAAAGTTTTTATCACTAGAACTTTTTTTCGACCGATCATTTGTACTGCAGGAAAATGCTATTGTCATCCGACTTTGACAAAACTTTGTAGAATTGTGTAAAAGTATATAAAAAGAGTATTTGCCAATGATAAGGACGTTTCCATTGAAAACAAAAAAGTTTTTCGACCGATCGTTCCTATGGCAGCTATATACTATAGCCATCCGATTTTGACAAAACTTTGTAGAATTATGTGGGAGCTTGGAAAACTAATACATGCTAGTTTTGAAGACATTTCCATTGAAAGCAAAAAAGTTTTTCTAACCAAGACTTCGTTTCTGACGCTATTTTCCAATGACAGCTATACTAAATATATAGATGTCCGATTTTGACCAAATTTAGTGGAATAATGGAAAAGTTTGGAGGCGTTTCCATTGCAAACAAAAAAGTTTTTTTCTTACTAAAACTAGTTTCTTGACCGATCGTTTCTTTGACTGCTATATGCTATAGTCATCCGATCCGGCCAGTTCCGACAAATGTGCAGCGTATTTGAACCAAAAGACTTCGTGCAAAGTTTGGTGAGGATAGCTTTAAAACTGACGGAGGAGATAGCATAGAAACAGACGGGCAGACGGACGGACAGACGGACAGGGCTAAATCAAGTCATCTCGTCATGCTGATCAAGAATTTATATATACTTTAAGTGGTCGGAGATGCTTTCTGCAATGCGTTACAAACATCCGCACAATTTTATAATACTACCCAGTCGGACTTGACTGCATGCCAGAAGCACATCCCGTATACAACTTTTGCCACTTAGAAGTAGTTGCAAAAACCTGCAATCATCCTTTCGCTTTTGTATAGGGGCGAAACGCAGCAGGAACTGTTCTATTAGAAGCGAAGTTTGCATGGGTTGTTTTTTTCCTTTAATTTTTATCCATAACTTTTAAAAGGGAGTTTATGTTATGCGATTTTTTGGCTTCCAACATACAGCAAAAAGAACATAAAAAAATTCGTACGATCGTCAATCGTTCCTACTTCGCATTTTGGTTTCTTATAGCACTAGTGCTGCATGCGAGCCATTAGAAGGGACGTTTGCATGTTGTGCAGACTTCTTCGCTTCTAACCTACTGCCAAAAGGAAAGTGCACCAGTTTTCATACAGATTATTTGCCTTCCATCATACTGCAAAAGTTGGTAGTGCATTCTTCCTAGTAAAAAGAAGTGTGCCAGAAGGTACTCTTTTGGGAACCACGTTCCAACAAATCCGACTGGGTAGCTCTCAAAATAAGTTCAAAATCCTCCTTCTTGTGGTCTAAGAAATTCCAAAGTCAGCCACAATACAATGCATTCTTGAAACGAAATAAGAGTCAAGGAAGCAAGAACTACAAACTGTTTTTGGTAAGAGCAAAAGCTATTTTCAATTTCGCTTTATTGAAGCAAAGAAGGGTGGAAATTAATTATGAATTATGAACATGCATTAACTAAAGACTAAGATGGTATTACTGTAGGTCAGGTCCATGAGAAAAGTGTTGGAACTAGTTGGGAGCATTAAGGACAGACTCGCTTAAAAACTGCGAGTCTAAAGATGTACTGTACCAGATCTAAAAATGGTCTGTTCTCACATTTTTGGGGTTACTAAAAGAATGGATTGATTATGATTCAAGAACGTTTGTACTCATTTCAATCATTTTAAAGGCCGTTTTTCGATTTTAGAATGTTTCGTACTTAATTTAAGTACTTCTAGAACTATATGAGTGTTTTTTTCTCTAATTGTACACATTTTAATTCAGCTGGAAATGTTTTATGTGATCAAATTCCACAGAACGCACTAGGTGACTTCAGGGATGCCTCTGTTATGGGTGTGAGTAGTTTGTTCCTTTCCATAAGTTTTTTTCTGAGAGACGCTTATCATTACACTCTACAAGGCGAATGGTGTGAATCCAAAGGCACCAAAGGAGTCTGATATTAAAATAGTTTTTTTTACTACAGCAAATGCTTGCTGGAATTTAAGCTGAAATCAGTTTATACTTCGTAACATAGCATATTTTACACATAGTATAAATTAATTTGTAGTTTTAGACCCGCTTCCAGTATTATTTTGCCCGTCATCACAATATTTTCGCTGCATTAAAGAAACGACTCCTGCTAACAATCCAATGAAATTATAATACCCTCGTCAAGCTTATTAAAATGGAAATACTCGCACAGTTTGTGGCCACTGAATTGGAAGCACTCGCCGCATGGTATGCGTCACTTGACGCACCGAACTCCAAAACGCTTGCCTACTTTTCGGGGCACGAATAAATGCTGCCAACCGGTCGCCTCTAATTTATTCAGTCAGACGGTCTGTCGCTTTGTTTGTTTGCACAAATTTAAAATACAAAAAAAGCTGTTATTAATTTCGCAACCGCTCTGCCACTGTCCTGGCTGCATCCGTCCGCTTGGTTCTTTATGTCTGTTGGTAATTTTCTAATTTTCGGCGTTTTAATTCGCATTAACATATTCATTTGCTGGGCTCCGCGTGCCACTCCATTTTGCTTACGCAGCAATCCAATTTCGAAGCAAAAACAGAAATTAGTTTTTAATTCCATTCTGCGAAATCGCGTTTGGCCGCCAGCAAAAACTGCAGTCAAGAACGGAAATGCCGAGTGCAAATTGCGGGGAAATAAATCAAAAGTTGTGCCGCTTCTTTTGGCTGAGACAGTTTTGCACAGGAGCAAGAAGTTTATGCCGGGCTGGCAGCTGTGTGGAAATGGACAAGGGATGTGGACAGGCCAAGCCTAGAAAAACTTTCAATTATTTTGTGCTCAACTAATATTTGCCTGCCGTTTTTTCTACCTCTATTAGTTTGTATGGATATATATAAGTATGTATGTGCATACTTTCAACGTTTTTTACTTTATTGTTGCACCCTCGCACACACACACACAGGCCCATAAACAACAACAAAAGCACAAATGCCAAAATGGGAATTTACTGCAGTGGAAGGCATAAATAGTTTATAAACTAAGTGACACCGAAAACAACTGACCCAAGCACTAAAAACACTAAAAATAAAGCAGGAAACCCAACAGCAAACACACACACATACACAGGCATACGAATGGAGAACAAAGGCTGCCTGCTTCGGCTCCTGCTTCCACACTACCATAAACACTCGATTTTCTTTACAGCAACAATAAAAAATAATAAATTTTACTGCCATAATTGGTGCCGCCACAAGCAGCCCGATTGCGTCTTGGACCCAGCATCGCTCCCTTCGCACACTCCGCCCACACCAGCCAGCAGATTCAAGCTGAACGAATTATGGGAAATATTTCCATGCTTTACATTTTTACTTGCTGCTCGTGTTTTTCTTTTCCAGCTTTCGTCTTTCTCTTCTTCTTTTTTTTTTGCGGTATTCTGCTATTGTAGCTGCTGCTGGTTTGAGCAGGACACAGCTTCCTTGCATCCGCCGTCAACGGCTAGCGAACTAGCCGTGTTGTTGGCGCTTCCGCTACCACATCGTCGCTAGACTGCGATGGCTGTGCATAAATTTAATTAATTTACAGCTTGGTTGTTCCATATTATTGTTTAATTTTATATAAATAAACACTGCGGTGAGCACCCTCTAGCACATATTGTACGCATTCGTTTTGTTGGATATTTGGTAGATAGGAGAAGAGTTTTTGTAACATTTTGTGCCCCACAAGTGGACTTTTGTTCTTTAATAGCTTCAATATTCCATCCACAGTACTTAATCCACTGCACACAAAAAAAAATCTGTGGGTAAATTTAACCGATATCGTAGGTTAGAAATGCGCCAACCCACAAAGTCGGTAAAATGAACCAATTTTTACATTAACTATCACGTAAACCTTTAGGTAAAGAGAACTGTTGCTATAATAAATCGAACAGAAAATATCGTTTTGAAATGCGCCAACCGACAAAATTTGTAGTATATACCGATGCTTACAGTAAGCAGCTTTTATTACTATATTCACAATAATTTTACCAGCAAAATAGTACATTGACAGTTTGTTGGAAATTGAACCGAAAAACTACTGTAAAGTAGTAGGAATACTATTTTAGCTGTCAATTTACCATACAAATAGTACGATAACATTTTAAAATGTAAAAGTACCAAAAAATAGTAATGTAACTATTTTAGTTACTTTACTATGTGTCTGTTTTAGTCACCTTTTTGAAAATCAATGAGAGAACGCTTCGGCAGCCTTATTTTATTGCAACAACAACATAAGAGCAAACATAAATACGTGAAACTTATAATTTCTTCGCTACTTTGTATCAGTCCCAAATAAAACAACAAAACAAAAGAAAAATTGGAAAAATTTACTGTTTGCTTAGGGATTCACCCTAAAAATTTAGAAAAGATTTTCTTTAGGAAAGATTTTCTGAAACATAATGCAATTATTTCTTAACCGACGGGCAAGAAACCTTTAATATTAGAAAATATTTTTTTCAAACAAGAAATTTTTTCTAAAACTGAGAAAATTATTTTCTTAAAGGCGAAAACAAATTTCTCAATAATAAAAAAATATTTTCAAAAGGAGAAAATTTTTTTCAATATCTGGAAAGTCCTTTCTGGAAGCAATTTTTTTTTTCTGAAATGAAGAAAAAAGTTTCTTAAAAGAAGAAAATTTTTTTATTAACATTATAAATAATAGGTACATTTTCAGCTGTTGAAACAACTTATTACAAAATCTTAAAAATGAAACTTTGGCTTTACAAATAATTCGTTATTAAGCTTATGAAATTCAATATGTGGATATTCCAAATCACTTACACTGGCTATGTGCCCTGGGGGCTTGATGTATGTCCAATGCTGTGGGCACGCTCCACCGGCTTTGTATTCTTAGGTGTTAGTGACATCAGTGATGGGCTCCAGATTGGCTCCAGGTCGAGAACAACGAGATGAGAGGCCAAGGTACAAAACTGTCACTCTTTTGTCCATTGGGATGTCCGTGCTGCCATAATCACGCCATAATGTACATACAGTTTTACCTACTGTTTTGCCAATCCTCAAATTTGGGAAAAATTTTGCTGGCCCAACCAACGAAGACGGCACAATATTATAAAGTTGTTCCCATTTAAGAACGCTCAGAGCTTCAATGGTTATGTGGTTTTCGCAATATAAATTACAAAATTATTAAAATAAAACTGAGAAAAGTGCTTTATGAATGCACATATGGATGCATGTATGTATGTATTTATAAGCAAATGAAGATCCGTAGTACATGAACAGCCAATACATAGTATACACAAAGCACAAATGCATTTTACAAATTTACTACACAAAAGTTGGACCGAACGCTTGCCCGTTCAATTGACACAGTAAGGCATCCATTTCACTTGACGGCTGCGAAAATTTGAGGCGAACACCCGACGCAGTGGGGAACGGTTGTTTGAAACATCTCTATTTTCACCTTTTTTGATAAATTTAGGTTTTATTTTAAGTTTTTTTAGCTATTATAGCTATTTTGCCATTTTTACACACGGGTAATCTTTTTTAGCCATTTTGCTATTTTGCTATTTTTACAAGGTTCATATTTTTCACCCGAACGGTGGATAGTTTTTGATTAGAATATATTTTTAAAATAGATCTCGACATCCCATAGCGTTCGGTTTTGAAAAATTATATTACAGGTAAAGTATTAATTTGTGCAAAAGTATGTAACATTAGAAGGAACCTTCCCGACCCTAAAAGTTTCTTGACAGCATTAACCCGGTCAATTTAACCATGTCCGTCTGACTGTCCGTTTGAACGCACAATTCTCAGAGATGGTAAAGAGATAGAGGTTCGAGACGTATTTTGAAATCAAGATTACTTATCGATCCGCCAAAGGAATAGTAAAGATCGGATGAACGGTTGTCCAGTTATAAGGAAAACAACAATTGGGCCGACGGCGCGGTGGGCGCAGTGTGATGCGGGCTGGACTTACTGTTTTTGTTATTTTAGACAAATTCGAAAAGTCAGAAAAAGTAAAAGTAGAAAAAGTTTTTTAATAACTATTTCTCATGTTTTGTTTATCATATGGTTTCGGATTGATATTTGATAGTATTTTACTTCACTAAAATCAAATTTTAATATTATTGCATTACAACATTAACATGTGCTTTTATTTATAATTTTGCGGTTTTAACCATGAAATTGCTTCTAAGAATATTCACTTATTCCGCGGCCAATTCAAGGCCATAGAAATAGACCGAGCCCGCAATTTGTCGTCTATTTATCAAACTTATCAAAAATGTCAAAATCAGGCAGATTGGACAGCTATATCTAGGAATGATGTGTTTAATTGAACTTTGCTGGGTGAAGTGTGACCAAAGTTTGGTTAGAACTCTAACCACGGCTTTCTATTTGGTAAAATATTGTCTCCAAACTATGGTCACACTAAGCCGCGAAATACAGAGCTTATTTTAGGAAAAATACCTAAAATTTAACACTTTTTTTTCTAAAATCAATGGCTATTATCGCCATATTTTTAAGAAAACTATTTCAAGAAAACTTCCCTGTTTTTAAGAAATTTCAACAGTCACTTTAAGGGCTATTTTACACTTAAATCAAAGGTTAATTTTGCCCTGATTTTAAGAAAGTGATTTTAGAAAAATAAGCCCTAAATATCAGAAAAATCTTGCATTTTCTTGATTTTAGAAAAAAATTTTAAAATTTTTTATGGTATATTTTCTAAGTTTTAGAAAACTTTTTGTTATTAGAAAATTTTTCAAATACCAGGGCCAATTTTAAAATAGGGCGATTTTCTAAAATTCAAGGCGAAATTATACATATAATCATACAAATATATAAAAGTGAAAGTATGTATGTTGTATGATTGTATGTTTGTACGTTTGTATGTTTGTACCTTAACGTTTGTAAATTACACCGTTCATCCGGTTGCGATGAAGTTTTGGTCAATGGTTATACGCTTGGCCGCGAAGATTTCTAAGGTCCAAAAATCGCGAAATTCGCAAATTATAACCGTCTTCCGATTGCAATCAAACTTTGGGGAATGCATTGAACGCTTGCTCTGGAAGGGCTTTCTAAGTTGAAGAAATTTTGCAGAAAATTGTCCAAACACCGCGAAAATAATTTGGTAAATTTCGGTTTCGGTAAATCTTTGGATAGTGGTTCGAAGATTGCCCGGAAAGGTTTCCAAGTAGAAGAAATGGGCGGAAAATGGTCCAAGAACCGCGAAAATTGCAAAATGTTCGATTTTGATGAAGCTTTGAGGAATGGTTGTACGCTTGCCCTCGAAGGTGTCTAAATTGAAGAAATGGGCCGGAAATGACCATAAAACCACGAAATTTCAAAAACTATACCGTTCATCCGATTGCCATAAAACTTTGGGCAACGCTCGCCCGCGAAGGTTTCTAAGGTCCAAAAATCGATAAATTTGCAAAATAACCTTTTCAGTACTTATGAAAGCGCTTAGTGCTTATATTACAATGCCGGCGTTGGTAAATGGAAGCTGTAGATTACACGGTCCAGAATATTGCGTAATTTGCAAATTTTTGATTTGAGCCTGACTTATTGTGAAGTTTTGATAGACGGCAATTGTAAATAGGAGGTATTAATCAGACGGTCAAAAAAGTCACAATTTGAAAAAAAGTCATCATTTTAGATTATCATGAAACGTGTATAAAGAGAAAAAGATCGCACGGTCCAAAATGTTTATACCGACATGCAGCCTGCACTAGATCGAATATAATCGCTCTCTTAAGAATCATAAGAACCCGGGCGACGACGGGTATTCAGCTAGTTTCATATAAATTCATATTTTCAACATCTTTGAAGTAAGAAAATCTATACTTAACAACTACTATATTCTTGGGTCAGGGCAGGAATGGGCAGGAAAATCTGATGTATTCTTTCAAAGCTTTATTCATCTGAACTTTGACACTGTGACCAAACTGATTGACTTCCACACTTTGGGAAAATTAAATCCTTAACCTGATTAATCATACCTACATCCTGTACAAACCTCTATTATCAAAATAGTCTTAAGATTATATAGAAATGAATTTGAAATAAAAACTAATTTCGAAATCCACTGCGAAAAGTTGAACAAAATAGTTTGCAATGATAAATTAAAGGTGATATTTAGAAATAGGGGAAGTTAACTTCGGTCGGCCGAAGTTTTGTATACACTTGCAGCCTTCATTGAAAAAAAAAAGGTTTTCTAAGACTTCTTTTCGTACCGTACTTTTCTAAGGGAGCTATTCTATATAAGAAGCTGTCCGATTTCGACCAAACTTAGTGGAATCATGGAAAAGCATGACAAACTAACAATTACGAAATTTGGAGGCGATCCCATTTAAAACTGAAAAGTTTTTCTCACTAGAACTTCTTTTTCGACCGATAATTTGTACTGCAGCTATATGCTATAGTCATTTCGACAAAAATTTGTAGAATTGTGTAAAAGTATAAAAAATAAATATATGCCTATGATAAGGACGTTTCCATTGAAAATAAAAAAGTTTTTCTCACTACAACTAGTTTTTCGACCGATCGTTCCTATGACAGCTATATGATATAGTCATCCGATTCGGCCGGTTCCGACAAATCTGCAGCATATACTTACTTTGGAGCTCGATGTGGATGTGCGCCTTCAAAAGGCTAAAGGTGCCTATGGGATGTTTTCAGCTGTTTGGAGAGTGTCGACAACAAAATACGCAGGATGAAATGGAGCTGGATAGGACATACGATGCGAAAAAGCGAGAACAACATCGCAAGGAAGGCAATGGAATGGAACCCGTTTGACGGAGTCGGGCGGTCACGTGGCAGAGCCAAAGAAACTTGGAGGAACCCAGTCGGTAGAGAGGCGCAACGCATCGGGAAAAGTTGGGGAGAACTGAAAGCGTCGGCCAACAACAGAGCTCGCTGGAGGAGAGGAGTGGTTGATGCCCTATGTCCCACAAGGAATCGGAACTAGAAGAAGAAGATAATTACTTAGAGACCGTGCAAAGTTTGGTGAAGATAGCGTGCTAACTGACGGAGGAGATAGCTTAGAAACAGACAGACGGGCAGACGAATGGCCGGAAAGCTCGTGTTGATCAAGAATATATACTTCAGGTGGTGGAAGATGCTTCCTTCAATGCGTTACAGACATCCGGACAATTTTATAATACGCTCGAATCGAAACTTTTTCCAAGCAGGGCCATAAACTGATCCGGTCCTCAGGGGTTCGGTTAAGAAACTATTTATATCTAAAATGTCTACCAATCCTTCAATATACTGGACCTTGTTGCCGTTATATATTTCAACCAGTTGGCACGTGGTCTGAGTACAATAGCACTCTATTTCCAAGACTCTTGGATTCTATTCCCAACATTTACCAGCTGCGTAGTCTTGTCTTATCTTGCATTGTCATCCCATTTTGGATTTGGACATGTAAACGCATGAATATCACACTCAAATTGTTTAAGTGGTTATGTGTGTGACAAAAAATTCTATGGTAACTAAATAAAGTTCAATAAAATTGTACGAATTTAAGTCACTAATAAATGGGTTGCCGTTTTCAATTCGAAAAATACTTTCAAATTTTGCAGACTTCATCTAGTTGCTACAGATACAAGGTGGGCCAAAAGAAGTCACCGGGCCAAAAGAAGTCACCCTATTGGAAGATGCTCTTATTTTTACAAATAGCCGCCAAAGTCAGATCTGTTTTGACATTTGTGGACTAGACAGATGTAGAATACAAGTGAACAAGCCATGGATCGATATACTCCCCAAGAACGCGGAATAATCGTGTCTATTTTTTTGCGTAACAATTCGTCTGTGGTGTTGGCGCAGCGCGAATTCCGTCGCAGATTCCCCGGCCGCCCTACACCGACTGCGCAAACACTGCGCCGTTTGGCCACCAACCTTAAAGAGTATGGGACCACACGAGACGTTGCCAAGAGTGGCCGGCCCCGGAGCGCCCGTTCGGCCGAGAATATCGCCGCTGTTGCCGAGGATGTCGAGTTGTCGCCGGAAACATCGACTAGACGCCGTGCCTCGCAATTAGCCATCAGACGGTCGTCCCTAAGGCGAGTTTTGGTCAAAGACCTGCGCATGTTCCCGTACAAAGTCCAGTCCGTGCATCAGCTGCTGCCTGTCGACCTCCAAACGCGTGTAACCTACGCCCAAGCCATCCTCAATCTCGAGGGCGAAATAGACGATTTTTCGACCAAAATCATAATGAGCGATGAGGCTCATTTCCACCTCAGCGGGTACGTGAACAAGCAAAACTATCGCTTTTGGGGCACCGAAAATCCACGAGTGATGCACGAGGAGCCATTACACCCGCTCAAAGTGACTGCATTTTGCGCTGTTCACGCTGGAGGAGTCATCGGGCCATTTTATTTCGAGAACGCCGCTGGTCAAACGACAACAGTGGACGGTGCGCGTTATAGAGTCATGTTAGCCGGGTTTTTTCCGCTGCAATTGGACGAATTAGGACTGGAGGACATGTGGTTTCAACAGGACGGAGCAACGGCACACACTGCGCGAGCCACCACCGACAAGCCCGAGACCTTGGAAGCCCTCAAGGACAACATTCGACACGAGTGCGAGAACCTGCAGCCCGAAGTTCTTGCCGAAGTGATGAAAAATGCCAAAAGACGAGCCCGTATGGCAATCAATTGTAACGGCGCCCATTTGGCCGATATCATCTTCTCGAAATGACCAATAAAATTCTAAAGGTTCAAATAAATATAATCAAAAAAAGAATATACGTTTTTTATTTAGAAAAAAAATGAAAGCCAAACAACATCGGATGACTTCTTTTGGCCCACCTTGTATATTCTACATCTGTCTAGTCCACAAATGTCAAAACAGATCTGACTTTGGCGGCTATTTGTAAAAATAAGAGCATCTTCCAATAGGGTGACTTCTTTTTGGCCCGGTGACTTCTTTTGGCCCACCTTGTATAAGTGTCATTTTCCATACAACGAAGCAACGAGTATGTGTAGAAAATTCAAGTGTTCACGTGCCAAAGTCGCAAAGTAAGGTGAAAATGGGTGCGCAGCTGAATGTTAAAATTAAATATAGAAGTATGAATTGTAATCTTACTGTTGGTTGATTTAATTAGATAAATAATTTGTGATCGTTACCCTGCACATTGTGCCAGATGCTCGAAGTTTTGGCTTAACTTCTGAAATAGATTTTTTTTTTTTTTTTTTGCAAGATAAAAATGGGTTGTTGGATATTGCTTTGAACACATTTGGCTTATCTTAAAACAACATTTTGGCCACTTTCACAAAATTGTTTTGTTTTGGCAGCCGTTCAAAAGTTGATTTTTGATTAAATTTGAGCAAAACAAGGAAAATAGAGCCAAATTTGGGACAGCTTCAGCTGCCTGTCCGTTTTGGCAGCCCCTTGGCACCACTCAAAGTTCACTAGCAATGTTAATTATTATTTTGCTTGAATTTACTCAATTTAGCTTGAGGTATGGGCTTCTGTCTGATTCTGCTGTGCTATTTTGTAATGTTTGAAAGGAAAGTTGTAAGAAAGGACAGCATCACCATTGTAGGATTCACTAGACAAGCAGGTTTAATTTAGGATGCCTATTTTATAAAATTACTTTTTAAAAGAGTAAGCCAAGTATTGAAGACCAATTGACCAATTTTAAGATAAATTGCAGTGCATTAAATAAGTTTTATGAATGATTTTATCCTTTTGCTCTTGAAATCGGATTAGTGCAAAAATGCCGGAGATTACACTGTGCTCGTTATTCGAACTACACTCAATCGCAATAAGATTGCTTCTAAAAAGAACGAGACTTACTTCGGCCGATACTCAGACTTGATGAGCTTACAAAAAAAGCTTTCTGCAAGAAGTTTGTGTGACTTTTTTGACTACCCTTTTGATTTTCAAAATAGCAAGTTCGAACGATTAAAAGATGACCTAGACAGCTTATTTTGAAGTTCGTGCACTTTTTAGTTTATGTTTTAGTGTTTTGACCGCTTAAGCTTATTTAAGATCGACAATGTTAAACTTTAAAAAATTCCTTTAAGCCCCTTCAAGGAAAAGAACGTTCACGTTGCTCTTGTTCAAGGGATGAGACCTGACCTGTTGGTTCATTGCACTTGGGCAAATCAATTGCCAAAGCAACTCAAAGAAATTTGTTGTGCAAAACTTTTCGTTTGTACAAAACTCAAAGTTCCTTCAAGCACACCGATACCGTCCGGCATTAAAGGCGCTCACAGCAGGATTTGGACTTTGGTTTTTTTATTGCTCACCACAGTTGAAGTTTATTTGGCAAATGCGTCTAGACGCGCTACTGGGTGGTACTGTTGGCATTGCCGAGATATTCAGAGTCCAAGCATTACTCAAAAGCCCATCACTTTGAAGGCGGTGGGTGTGGCTGCGGGTGGGCGGCAATTTGCAGCCGCTAAAAGCTTGCCATTTTCCGGCTGTCCGTTTTTCTTGCGCTGTTCGCATTTAATGTGTCAGTGTTCTCTCTCTCCTCTCTCGCACTCTTTGAATCTCTCGCTTACTCTTGATTTATTCATATTTAATTTTAATTTGCAAAGTTTCTGCCGAAATCGCTGTCACGCGTGTGATTGACAGTTGGCGCATTTCAAAGTTTGAATGTCGTGATTTTCGAACATGTTCCCTTCCGCACCCGGAACTCTTTGTCAATGTCAGCGGCGATAAATTGCCTCCTGCCCGTTGGTGGTGCATTATAACAAATATTTGTAGTATTTGATGTTGAATTTGATAACAAGTTGTGGGTCAAACAGTGCAATTTCAATACCCTTTCAACCACTGAGAACAAAATCAATCTAAAACCAAGATAATGGTCTCGAAACCAAGACGAAACGCTAACAAAAATGCACAAACAGGGAAAATCCCAGCCCATGATTACACTCAGAAAAAATGGCGTTCTGAAAGGCAGCCCCATTTTCTTACTTTTATACCCAATCCGTTCTTGATTTATCCGTTCTTAAAACAAGACCAGGTTCTTAAAAGTATACCAATCGTTCTAAATTGACGAACAAATTAAGAAACCTCGTTCTCAGTTTGGGTCTTGAAAAATGACCGACAAGTCCGACATGATGATGATCGCTAACAACAAAATATATTTAAAGTTTGTGACCAACTATGTTATATTATTATCAAAAACATGGCTAAGGATATAGTTTGAGTATCTAAATAAAAATATTAATCAGTTAAACTAAACAGAAAACAAAATGTCGATCTAAAATCATGAGCATTTGGTCATGGTTGGGTTCTACTCTCAGTTTATAAAAGATAAAGTGAAATGAAATGGAATATTGACCACGACCACGGCGCTCGAAAATAATATCCTATCCACTAGGCTGCAAGGCCTGCTGATTGACCGTTGCCAAAATGCTTACTTAGCACTGCTCAATGATTCAGACTGAGCTCTTTTATTATTGTTAGGCAGCAAAGAATCGCGCGGTGGCAGTGGTCGAGTGCATACTTCCGTCTTTTCAGTTGCCGAGGTCCCGAGTTCTAGTCCCAGACCCAAACTAAAGTGAAACAGAAATTTTTAATGATTTAATAAAATTGAGCCATTATGGCCGCTGTGTTTCTTCTAGTTCCCCCCCCCCCCCCCCCCCTGTGTTTTAAAATAATTAGTTTTTTTCTGGACTTACGAGAACAGTTCTCAGCCGTTCTTAAAGCAAAAACGGAGCGTTCTTAAAATAAGAAAATCGGTCTCAAAAAAGCGTTCTATTATTAAGACCGTCGTTCTCAGTTCAAGAAAAACGGTATTACCCTACTATTGAGAACGGATTATTTCTCTGGTTTTATTTGTTGGGGTTTGAACCCTGTTGAGAACACTGTTCCATGGGCCAAGGCAAATGCTTGACGTAGCAAAGTGGTCCAGAATCGTTTTGCCATGGACAATATTCTGTAAGTTTGGAACCGCTCAATATTTTGAATTCATTATTTTTTTGTTTGATTAGGAATTGTTCAAGGTTTCATATAAATAAAATTGAGTGAACAGTACTGGAGATATAGAGCGCCAAAATCAACATTTCGTAAAATAAGTTTCTTTTGAAGCTCCTGCAAGCCATACTATTAAAGCTTAAGTGCTGATTTTTGGTCAAAGTAAACATAATATGCTACTCAGCTGGTATTTTAAAACTAGAACTTAATCGGTCAAGGTTTAAGGCATTTTTTTTACAATTAAAATTTTCCACACCTTGTGTAACCTTTTATTGCACCTGAAATACACAAAAATTAATGTACGGTGCCACATTTTTGTCAAACTTATTTGTTTAGTTGGTTTCATAATTTTGCCAAGTTTCAAGCTAGTCGGACATAATTTAGGTATTGCTTCCATGCAAATTCAATAAATTTTCATAGAAAAATTCGCTTTTACGGTAAATATTTTTGGAAATCATTTTATTTATATGAGGTTATTAGGTTTAAATTTAGTTTTGTAGTTGTTTCCATACTTACAGTAAGATTCAAGTCAAACGGACATAATTTACGTATAGCTCCCTTTGTGTCAGCCAGTACTTGTGCGACTTTTCCGTCTATCATTGTCAATTGAAGATTATAAGAAATTTCAATGCTCTGTCCATTAATTTGTATTAGGTGTGGGCGAAGTTTTTGAATTTGCAATTTTATAGCATTGACCTCTCTCTTAACCAGTCTGCAGTCTCCTTTTCGAACAAGAATTTAACCGGTCTACAGTATTTTGTGGACGAAGGAGTATTATTTTTCCAAACATCTATTACAGAATTAGAACTTGTTGATGGCTCGTCATCATTAAATTTTTTTCTTAATCGCAGAGGCTCAAGAGAAATCAGAAACATTGCCGAATCGGAAATATTTTCACCCAATATCTGTTTATAGTGTTTTTGGCACGATGAACCATCGTAACCCCATTTGCAATATAAAGTTACTTTAAAATCGGCATAGCTATATATGGTTCGTTCGTCCAAGGATAGAATAAGTCTGTCTGCTGTGTGATCTAGCAGAGACTGAAGTTCAACCTCAGCTGAACTTGGTGAAACAATTATAGATTCTTTTGAGGGATAGCATGATTTCTTGACTGCCTACAGTTAATTATAAGGTGGTTACAATTTGGAACCATTCTCTAAAGCTTTTAGGCGAAGTTGCATATACTGATGTTTTGTTAAGTGTAAGTCTAAAAACAGAGCCAATGCTTCTATTTTCAAATAGATCTTTGGATTTTCACGAGTAGGAATACTATGCTTTACTTTTTCTGTCCCGGTAAGGATAAGCAAGGAGTACTTTTTCCACTACTCCTGCCTTCTGAAAATATCCATCAGACCTAAGATTATGGAAAAAGGCGTCTTGAATGTTTTGTTCTCCAATAGTTTCATTAAGATCGTTAAGTCTTCGTCGACGCGTACGGTGACTGATTTCTTCGATGCTAATGTCTTTTTTGGGCCGACCAACATTTGGCAGTTTCGTATTGTTACATTTAAAAACCCGGATTTCTCGATTTAACCACTTAATGTTTAGGTATAGAAATCTTTGTTTAAAATTATTTGTAATCCTTAAACGCTTTTTTAAATTCACTAAAAATGACGCAATCTTTGCATGCGAGTCTGACCCTTTCAATGGAAGTCCTGGGAAATATTGTCTTACTATCGAAGTTTTTCTCCTTTATTAAGGCATTTTCGGCAGTGGTGATGTGGGAGGTGAAACGAGGTGTTTCGCGGTTGTGTTTTCAAAAATTATATATCAGAATATATTGTCCCCTTCAAAGTAAATGAGATATTATACATGCAAGGTTTTCCAATCGAAGCCTTCAAAACATTTTTTATCTTCATTCGGTTTTCGTCAAGCGTACGTACGTCTCTTCGGGCCTTCAGTTTAGGGGAACGAAAAAGTCACAGGGGCGTCTGGGGAATACGGTGGCTCGGCTCTAGTGTGTTTTTGGCCAAAAGTCGCGCACAACAACGATGTGTGAGAGGGGTTGTGTCAAAAGCAATTTTGTTCTCCACAAACGGCGTCGGCGGATTCCCAAATTCATAACAGTAATATTCTATGCCGTTCTCTTGGCAGAACTCAGATGCACACGCCCAATCGAGAAAACTGTCAGCAAAACTTCACATTCGACCGAACTGGCGTTTTTTGGTCTTGGTTCGTGCGGCAGCTTCATTGAGATGATTGAGCTTGGTTCGTTCCAAAAACGTAATAGACCGGATTTGGGTCGTCGACAGAGTTTAACACCACAATCGTGCTGTTGGTCCATGGTAAAATCGAAGACGATCAAAACACGTAACGAAGCAGCTGTCAACAATTAAGTGAACATTCAAAATAGCCGAGCTTGTCGGCATAAGTGAGAGACATGAGTAGGAACATAACGCCACAAAAAAATCGCAATTCGAATATACGTAACCCGCGAAAATTCAAAATTCGCGATACTTTTTGAACACAACTCGTACATGCGAACGCATTAGACACGCGTGCTCAGTAAAACCTTGACTTTTTTCACAAAAATCTCTTTTTCTCAAGTTGGGTGTCATTCGGTGTCTGCTAATGATATGTTCTTTAAAGGGGACACTTGACTTTTGAAGACAACTTTTGGAAGCCTCCGAAAGTCTTAAAACAGGTGTAAAATAGGTACTTGCGCCAAAAGCAATTTTTCACAAACCACATATTGGATTTTCAGATGTTATATATTTCTGAAAAGAGAAATAATAGACCTATTAAACAAAATTTTAAGAACTTAAAAATGTTGCCTACATCCGAAGATATGATGTCTAAGTACACTAATAATCCAAAACAGTTGCATTTTTCGGTTTGTGAAAAATTGACCAAGCTAACATTTTTGTCCGTCAAAATATCTAAGCCAGTTTTTGGTTACCTTAATTTGTGTGCTTAAACTGTCGATTTAGCCAAAAAACGTTCAACTTTTAAACAAAATTGAAATTAGGGTTTTGTCCAAGGCGGGGAAATTCCTGACCACTGTGCGTCGCCGCGAAACTGACAAAAACCTCTCAGCTCTTTAAAACCGACGCCGTGGCGTACCGAAGAGATTTTATACAGTTTTTTCGTCGCCCTTTCCAACAGTCGGATTGTGGCCCAGCCAGTTAAGTTGCCTTGCAAGTGCATAGCCCACCGAGGTACCAGGCTCAAACCCCACTTTGGTCTTAAATTACTTTTTTATTTCACGGAGAATAGATTGATTTTTTTCTCTCAGTGAGAGTTTTTTAGTTTTTTGCACTACCTAATTGAGGCAGCAGCAGCTCAGCAGCACTCTTGGCGGTGGATCACAAACTTTAGAAAATCTTTCTTCTATCACATTCAACTCATCTTTCAAAGTGAGCGTATAAAAACTTCGGCTTGATTGAAGTTAGTTGAATGTAATAAAATGTTACAACTTTAAACAATACTTTCAAGTGTTTGTTGAATAATTGCAATGAAACAGAAGCCTGAGCCTGACGGACACACAAAATGATTCTGCTGTGAAATTAAAACTTTTGTGCATAATTTCACTAATGAGTTAAATCAAACGAGTAATTTATTGCATCAGACACATTTGGTTCAATTGTTAAAAGCAATCTTTTTCTTTTCTCTCTTATCGACGCTTTGATAAGCCTCAGGCAAACGTTGCATATTGCTTCCTGGTATTGAAAAAACTTGTTTGCTTTCTTGTCAGTCAAACTGACGTGGCCCACACAGCCAAAAACTGAAAGTATCTTGGTCAGCCAGCTGGAAATAACTCAGAATGCTGTACAAGCCAGTACACCGTGTGCCACAAACTACTCTTCCGTGTTTAATTAATGCAGCCACCGAACCAAAGTGGCAACCCCTCCGCTTCCAAGTGCAGTATAGTGCAAGTAAAAGGTCTGACTGCGCCGACTAAGCCGACTCAACTGCAAGGTCGTCCAGCTCTCAGTTTGACTCGACACTTCTGGTTACCAAGACCATATTTATGTATATCCATTCGAATGTTCATGCTTTTCACCCTACACTGGAAAATGAACAGGGAATAAAACAAAGAATTCACTTCAAGTGTTTGCTAGTAAAAACTGGTTCGAAATACATTCGTATGTAAATGTGGCCGAACTTTAAAAGAAAGAATTTGGTTTGTTTTTATCAACAGACAAGTGCTCTGCCCCATCTCTACTGGATCTCCACAGACTGGTTTTTAAGCTGAGTGGCCCCTGGCGTGGCTGGGGCATCACTTTTCCTTTCAAATGGAAGTCAAGGTCACCGATTTACGCACAACGAAAATAACAACTGGTTTGGGCCTGTGTTTCGGTCCACCGTTAAAAAGAAGCCAAAATGCTGGCGCTAATCTTAGAAAAAAGAAATCATAAATATTTATATTGTACCGTTGAGACGACGTTGCTGACGCTCCAAAAACCGGTGGCGGCGCTGGCTGCATGGCGCGAGTTAGCGTATAATTTTCCCATTTCGAACCGGTTTGCATTTGGCAACATTTTATTCGCTCTTTTATCTTTTGTTGATAATTATGTGTGTGTGCAATTAAACTATCGATTGCAGTTCCCCCCTGTATCTGCAGCTAAAGTCGTTGATTTCGGATATGAAATATGGCATGTTTTTACAACATCAATTGAATGCAGTCGGATTTATATTGAAAGGGCCTCAAAATCAAAGCGGGGTCACATGAATAATTTTAAATAACAAAATAATGTAAAATAAAAAGGACGTGCGACATTGTTGTGCACTTTAATTACATTAACTTTTTGTCGCGGATGCTGATGGCTTTTGTCAGTTTAACAAATTGTTTAATTGCGATTTTTTATTTTAAAATACCACTTAATAGCTATGCATATTGATTTAATTCCCACATTTTGATAACAAAGATCAGATTTTACAACACACTTTTAATTAAATTGCCGTTTTAAGATTGGATAAGCCAAAACAAATTAATATTCTGACAAATGTCAGAGTTCAATCTCCTTAACTTGGCAAGTGTTCAATCAAGTTTGTTAAATTTCAACTGCTTCTGTCCGCTAATTGACTTTTGCAAAGTCACAATATGAGCAGATTCGTTGCACACTTCAAACGAAAGATATTACTGTTCAGTCAAACAAGCCTGCGAAGCAGAGTTTCAAAGCCGAACGGTTCGGGCGGTACTCAGCGGTTTTTCAAAGTGAACTTAAATGCAAAAAAGGAAGTCCCTATAGATCGATCTGAAAACTTGTTGAATGGACCCGGAATCAACAAGTTTTCGGATAAATGGGTTAATTAATGTTGCCAAATTATTGCCAAGCTGCAACAAAAAAATATGACGTTTTAAAATCATGAATGATTGGACACAGGCTGCATTTTTTTCATGTTATTTGTGTTCCGAGGTCCTAAATTCAATTCCCCGAAAAGGTAAAGGTATTAAAACAAGAAAGAAAGTCGGTCAAGCCCGACAATAACATACTCTGTACCTGTGAAGTGCTGCTCATCACCGCATTGCGACCGGTGCTGCCCATAATTGTTTGTTTTCCTTATAACTCGACAACCGTTCATACGATCTTTACCATTCCTTTGGCGGATCGATAAATAATTTTGATTTCAAAATATGTCCAGAAGGTTCGAACCTTCTATCTTTAAAACTGTGGGAGATATGACGTTTTTTCCAATTTGCGGGGGCGGGAGGCGGCGTGGCAAAAATTAAAAATAAACTTGATCTGCATGCAAGTATAAGAAGCATAAGTCCCATACATGTCGAACCTCTATCTCTTACCCTCTCTGAGATCTGTGCGTTCATACGGACAGACAGACGGACACGGCTTTTGCACATACTTATTATACTCTATGTACCTTTGGTACAGAGTATAAAAACTGTGAATAATCTTAATAAAACGCCAAAAGTATCGTTATTTTCGCATAAATTTAATACAACGACTTCGACAGTAAAAACATGAAGTCGGCACATAAAATTTGGAATTTGCTAGCCAATAAGTCGAAGTAAAACTACGATTCTGTACAATATGAAGTATCTGAAGCTACTTTTGATCCATCTCTGATAGTAGTTAGAGCTCTACAAGGTTAGGTATGGTATGTAATCGTTCGAACTCATTCGCGAATACTCTAATGTCTTTGCATGCCAACAACAAAATCCATGCACCAGAATCTGCGGCGGAATTAAATCTGCCCTTCTGTTTGATTTTGGTGCCCATCGCTGATCAAGATGATTTGTTATTCGAATAATACCAACTGTGGTTCACATTTAGTGCAATACACACTCAGAAAAAAAATCTATCTAAGACCGAGATTATAGTCTCGAAACCAAGACGAAACGGTAAAATATTATATTTATATTATATTTTTATACTCTGTACCAAAGGTACATAGAGTATAATAAGTTTGTGCAAAAGCCATGTCCGTCTGTCCGTCTGTCTGTCCGTATGAACGCACAGATCTCAGAGATGGTAAGAGATAGAGGTTTGACATGGTATGGGACTTATGCTTCTTATACTTTCAGGCAGATCAAGTTTATTTTTAATTTTTGCCACACCCCCTCCCGCCCCCGCAAATTGGAAAAAAAGATCATATCTCCAGAGCACAGTTTTTTAGATAGAAGGTTCGTAACGTCTGGACACAGTTAGTAATTAGGATTAATAATCGATCCGAAAGGAATGGTAGAGATCGGATGAACGGCTAGTCGAGTTATAATGAAAACAAACAATTATGGGCTGCACCGGTCGCAACGGTGATGGGCAGCACTTCACAGGTACAAAATATGTTATAGTCGGGCATGACCGCCTTTCTTTCTTGTTTTTTATTATATTCTTCGGGACTGAACACGAGCTTGGAAGGTAACTTTCTCGCTGGGCCACCAGGCAAATGCTTGACGTCGCAGCAAAACTGACAAAAACCTCTCAGCTCTTTGAAGCCGTCGCCGTAGAGATTTTATGCAGTTTCGCCGCCCCTTCCAAAAGTCGGATTGTGGCTAATTTGCCTTGCAAGTTCGTGCATAGTCCACCGAGGTACCACTTAGTGTTATGGTACAAACAGTCTGGATATAGAACGAACAAAACTTAGCAGACTAATAGACGAGAGAAATGTAACATTTCTAACAATACCGGACTTGAGCTAAGAATGATACGGATAACCAAGAAGTCTTACAAAAAGTCTTACAAAGCAAGACAGACTATATATCTTACGATGTACTGCCACGAAACTAATTAAGGTTAACATATCTGGTTTATGACTGATAGTCACAGTTACAGTTCGAGTTTTCATGCACTTTGTATCTTTGGCTTGGTATCCACCAGAGGAAAGTTCTTAGTCCAATTTTATTCACATTATATCCCACCTAAATAGTTGCCGCATTAACCAGCTCTTGCGGAAATTATAAAATTGTTTGTTCTCTTCCTGCAGGTCTTTCAACTGGTTAAAGCTTTGGTTGAACTGTCTTACCCAAAGATTTCTAAGCACTCAGAGTCTATTTGCCGCGCAACGGGGCGTATGAGCAATGAGAACAATATCATTTGCTCTTTACCAAGTCGAATGTTTAAATCCACTTAAGAAATGCCATGTTGTTTATAGCTGGAAGAGTAATCAGGCTAGACTGGTATATGCGAGCTCTTACAAGAAGAGCATAAACACTTGCTGTGCCGCTTCCTCTCCGGTCGAGACGGCAGCCAAGGCACAATCTCAGATTCGGTAACCGCCTTTTTACGTTGGCTCGCGGCGTCTGCTCTCGGCCCAGCTCCGACTCTTTGGCATTAACGATCGTGGCGGATCGGGCCGTCGGCAGTGGCGTTGGCCTATAAAAGCGGCACATTTACTGCTCACCGCTTTTCGAAGTGAGCTCAGTGTTAATTCGACAGTGAAGTTGGCCAGTGATCCGAATACACGCCACAACCAGTTGCCAGCGACAGACAAGACAAGTCGATTCCAGAAACTATCAGCCAACACGTAACTGTGCAACGCACATTGAGTGAGTCTCTGTGGAGGAAGTTTGCTGCGGGAGTCAAAGTTGTAATTAACTCAAAACCAACTCCGCGGATTACCAATTCACAAAGCGAATCAACAACTTCGTCTGCCCAAAAGTGTTTTAGGCAACGCAGCGCGCATTTCAATCGGGGTTCGGACGCGGCTGCTCAATTGTTGGCTTTGCCGGTGCCAGCGCAGCAAACTCTAATTGAATTAAGTAATAAACAATATCGCAAACCCGCTTCAAAAACAAAATTGCGGTCAGAGATTCGTTGGTGCCGACGTCTTATATAAAATACCAGTTCACACTGCAGACCGCAAATTCACGCATGCAAAACCAAATCAAACACCCAAAAAAGTTGCAAGTGCCACTTAAAATGGCGACCGTTAAAAATAGAAAAACAAAAAATGGCGGAAAATTACAAGGGCTCAGACTGGCAAAAACGAAAGCAAAGCCTATGCCAACAAACATGGCGTGGCCGTTGGCTTGTTTGCTCAAGTGGCCTAAAAACCCAGCAACCTGTGCGGAAGCTGCAGCAGTGCCAAATTTTAAAACCAACCGCCCGAAAGTCATTTAATTGTTGTTTTTTTATAATGGCTTCCGACCTTTTCTTGCTGTCTATCTATTTCTAGGCACAAAATCAGCAACAATACTTTATATATAGATCGCTTTTTTAAGTATGTTGCGGTGGAAAGTAATGAGCTGATAACGGCCCATTTCTAAGATATTACTTCTGCGAATTTCCTTCCCAGTGTCAAGTGCTTGATTAAGTTATTGGAAATGTTGGTTCACGATGGGTGCCTTAGTCAATCTAGTTTCGAAAGTGCCGTCAAGCGTTTCGTTGCATTTGCTAGTTAACGACTTGTTTACTATTTATTTGCAATCAAACTATTTGTTTTGTCTGCATTTTGGGGAAGTGAACGAAACGACGGAACTGTCGTCTGTTTGTTCATTTCCATTGATAAGATGATAAGGTCTCTTACCATTGACTCATTTGTTACTCTCTTGCTTGCTTGGTTTGTTTACAATTCAAAAGGGAGTGACAGGGCACTGAACGAAGTGATTATGATTAGAATGCAGCACACTGCAAGTAAATAACCAAAATAAAACAATTAAAATGCCCCTCACGCAGCATTGAAGATAACAAAGTGAAAACTTGACCGAATTATGTCACCCCAAACGTGGTTGAAAGACCTGAGTACGTGTTGCACCTGCCCTACTCCTCCTAACACTCCTCTTTCTATGCCACTGACCGATGAATGATAAAAAATCAAATTTGTTGCGCCCAATTAAAAGAAACATTGTTCTGATATCTGCACGTGTATGTGTGTGGGTGCGAGGTCTCAGTATCAGAGCTGGTCTTCACCAACAGCTTCGCCCTCGCTACTTCTTTTAATACACCCAACAACGTACTTGCGTCGCAAAAGCATTAAACTAGAAAACAAACACAGGCAGCCGCACAGTGGCACGTTTCGACATATTTGGCTGCGCAAAAGGCACAAATTCTTAGCTCAGAGTTTGAGCAGAAGAGTGTTTGGTGTGGTTACTACGGATTCTATATATTCAGTACCACATTTTGGTAATATCATTCCTTTTCGCCACTTTTACTCTCTTTTACTTGTTCAAAAATAGTTTTTGATGCTAATTTGGTGGTCGTTTATTTTTATTTTTCACAATATATTTGTATTTTTCATCGGGAAAAAGTCATTTATTTCTGGATCGATGCAGATGACTTTGAAGTAACAATTACTGCAGTCTCGTTATTATATTTAATTATTGTTATTTATTGCTATGAATGTTTGCAAATCTATACAGGAATTCAGGTCTATGTCAAAGATTTCTGACTGTAAGTTTTACCAATTGTGCAGTTAATATGGTCATTCCATGAAAATTTATAATTAAAAGTAATACTTTGGTTCTAAGCACGATCTATATAGTCTATATAGTTTCCGAAACCTATGGGAAAGTTGGTTTTATAAATAACCATGTTGATGTGGAGTCCATTTTTCATAGCCCATTCACCAACATATTCTGGCTCACTATTAAAAACATTTATACATTCAGATATTTCACTAACTGCATGACTCATTTAGATTTGTATATCGTCAGCAGACATTTGGACATCGCATTTGGACAGTACATTCTGTAGGTCATTTACATAGCTTGAAAATAATAATGTTTAGCTCACGTTGCAACAATAAGTGCAGCCGAAGTAGGAGGGCGCTCTCTTTTCAGCTTATACCTTTTCAGTAGGCAGGTATGAATTTTTTTGAAAAATAGGGTCCACGCGCTGTCCGCAAATGCTTTAAGCTAGTAACTTTTGCCACTTGCCTCACCTTTTTATATAAAAAATATATTTTTCGAAGAATGACGTTATTGGACGAAGATTTTTGGTTTCCTGACATTCACTTGTATGGCCGTTACTCATCTTGCTGAGTTCTTAAGTCTTTGGTTCGATCTACGTTATATTCAACTAAAATATAAATTAAATTAATTTGTTTAAGTCCAGGGATTAATACCTTAACGATATTTGGATCACGTACAGGTACTGGTATGACCCGAAATGAATGTTTCTATTTCCGTTTTCAATTTATTTCGGTTTCGATACGGAACCCAGTTTTTTATTTCGGTATACCGGTAAGTAGCGGTATAAGTAATTTTTTTTAAATATTGCTAAAAGTAAATTCTGTGATAAGTCCAAATCATTTTATTCCTTTGAAATATAAAGAAACAATATTCAACATTAGAGTTTCAGTCGTTTGACATTTAAAGTAATATTAGAGAGGCAAGTCTATACAGGTAACACTTCGTATTATTTTACGTTGTTAACCCTATGATAACATTATATAACTAAAGGTAAATAAGTAATTAAACACAGACTCCCGTCAGCAACAATTTATTGTGCGGCGAATTCAACAGCTTTGTCTCGCTCTCACCCATTTCGATTCCCATAAAAGCGAAAATGCAGCTGGAAATTATAAGTTGATCACTGATCATCTTTATCATGAGTCATCTAGCGACAACCTACCACAGCCAAAATACTATCATCTCGAGCATCATTGGTGTTTACTTGCGCCAGAATTCCAGCTAGATGGCTCGTAATAAAGATGATAAATGTGGAAAGAGCTGACAACAAAAAAACACACACCACGGCATCTATCAGTTAATAACACAAGTCAACAAAATAAAACTTTTTTTAGTATATTGAAGGGATAGTGGTGATTCTAGATGATTTTTGTGTGCTGAACACAAATCTGTTTTCAGAAATGGCCCATGTCTAGATCTTTGGTAATTTGAGCCTTAAGTATATTAAGTGTATATTTTGACCCTTTTCCGGCACTATTTGTGGGGAACCTTTACTAACGTTTAAACAATCTTTGATATAAATGTAAAGTACGAGTCCTTAGGCTTAAAGTTAACTATCCTAAACATTTTTGGGATTTTTTTACGCCATTTTTGTTCCATTTTTAATACATGTTTTATAATTCATTTATTTGTCTACTGCCAAAAAATATGCTATGCAAAATCACCGTAGTTGGCTAGGAATTTTTATTTAATTCTTATACAAATTTAAGACCAAATACATTGCATACCAATGGGCGGCTTAAAATGTGGTGAGTTGGAGGAAATGTGTTCAAAAAGGTATATCTTCGGTTTAGAAAATAGTAGAATTGTTGGGAATAGTTTATTTTGAAGTTAAGAAGAAGTGCTATAAGATATTATCAAAGCTAGCCAAATCAAACGAAAAGGAACTCCACGAAAGGAACTCCACGAACATAAAAAGTGTCAATATAGTCACTTTTAGCAAATTTTAGCTCAAATTACTCAAAGTCTAGACGTGATGGACCATTTCTGAAAACGCAGTCGTCCTTAGCACAATAAAATCATTTAGAATCACTACCCTTTAATATACTGGACCTTGTGGCCTAGAGTAATTTATGTAAAATTACTGCTAGAAATAGTCGGTAGACCGCTGATAATCTTTATCACGGTTAATAATTTATGTAAAATCGCTACTTGAAAAAGTCAGTAGATCGCTGATCACATTTATCACGAGCCATCTAACGGTAGCCTATCGCAGCCAATGAACTGTCATCTCAAACATTTCAATTAATGTACGTACGTTAAGCGCCCCTTACAAGCCGCGAGATTTTCGTGCAAGTCTCATTTTACCGAGGAGAGCTTGAATTGTACGCACTCTAAAAAAAGTGGCAAGAAAATCTGACATCGTGTAAAGGACTTCTTATGATTCCTTCTTTGCTTTAGAAATTTTTCAAATTATCGGAATTTTACAAAAAAGGTCCATCATCGTTGTCACCCAACTCAACACTCAAACTTAGTCTTCCTGGTCGAACATCTGGAACAAAAGTCCTTTAGAATTTAAAACGCTTGCAGAATATATGGTATATATAGTATATATTTCTTTAGTTACACCCACGATTCCATTGTTAACAATATCGTATACGAAAAGGTTCAACTTTACAAAATACAAGAAATTAAAGTTCGCGCTGTTGGTTTGGGAGCAACGGTTGTCAATTTATCAAATATATAAGTCGAAGGTTATTTGGACATAATTAACTGTTGAATTGCCGGTTTCTTTGCTTCTTGATGTAAACCACCATGGTCCCACTGTGCAGCGGCAGAGCAGCAGTAAAAACAAAAGCAAAAACGAACCGAGAATGTTGAATACAAGAAATTGCCATTTGTGTAAACTAAACAGAGCAATCATGTTAGTGCTAGAGAGCAGGGGGGCACGGGAACTTGAACTAGAAATGGAACGGTAGCAGCCGCAGCGGAAGCGGGTTGGGGGCAGCGGAGGTGGCGTGGGCGGGTGTAGAGTAACAGACATATGAGAGTGACTAGTTGATAACAGCAAGACACATTCGCACACACAAAAATTGTACACGCGTATTCAAAAGAACTTTGAAATATGTATTTTTGTTTTTAGGTTTAAGAAAGATGCTGAATAATAGCGATTTATGTTGGGTACTCCTACTGTGCAATTCATGCGGTGCAATGCAACAAAATTCCCAGATCCCATATTATTTCGAATGTAAAAAGGTTGGTAATGTTGTGCCCAAAGTTTTTATTTATCCCGCGCGTCCCGAACTTTTTGAAAAACTGCAGTTATCAAAAAAAGGACTTTAATTTGTACAGTTCCACACAAACATATGATTTACTTTATGACTCAATTTAAGAACAGCATCTTTACAAAGTCTGCTCTTTCGCTTATGGTACTTGTAGATGTTGGAATCATATTTAAAAATTAACAGGAATGGCAATAGTACTGAAAAGTACTTATAAATATCCAAGAGACCCAAAAACATATTCTGGGAGTCTTGGTTTCTCTAAAGTTTTTATAGGTATTCGCTCTATCATTTGGTGTTTAAAAATTTCTAAAAAATGTTCTAAAATAAGAAATATTTTGTAAAAGAAAAACAAAGAACTGGCAAAAATATAAGGGTATATTTTGTTTACTTAGCAGTTAGGCGCGAAAGGTCAAAATGCTAACATTTCATTATGTATTTTATTTAATGTATGGTAAATTTTAGTAACTGGAGATATAATTTGATTTTCCAGCTTACTGACAGAAGCGAATCTACAACAGCTGCTCCCAGTTCATAGAGAAAGACATGTGTGGTAAGTATTTGAAAAAGAAAACCTTAAAACTTTAATTTGGGATATAAATCGAGTGTCTGTTCCGTCAGTCATGGTTTAATGAGCAAACAAAAATTGTGCATTTGCCAATGCGTTCTTTTATTTCGAATTGTTGGCCAAAATAATTGGAGTTTATGGCAATTATGTAACATTTGGTAGACGGCGATGGCCTTTCCCCGAACTGTGCTCCAAAAATAACTTCAAGTGGTCGCCCACAAAAGCCCCATGGAGCCAAGCCCGTTGGCTGCAGTTAAACCCAAAACTGGTTTCAGGTTTCGCATGCAGATTTCCTCATAACTGGTTGGGGCTTTGGCTCAATTGATTTGGGCTCTTGCAAAATATGTTTGCTGCAGGTTTATCTCTCTTTCGATACATACAAATCTGGTGATTGGCACAACATTCATTGCTCCCTCTGCTCCTACGATAGGAATTTTCGCCTACCTAAATTACCTGAACGCCCAAGTCGCGTCAGGAGGTGTTGGATCTGTTGGTTACTGGCCTGAAGCGTCTTGAATATCGCGGCTATGACTCCACTGGTGTGGCCATCGACTCGGCGGACGGCAAGAATATTGTGATGGTTAAGCGCACGGGCAAGGTCAAAGTGCTGGAGGATGCCATTCAGGAGCGTAAGTACTGGAAATCAGGACATTATCGGTTCATTTGCCGACTAAATGGGATCTGTTTCTTTATTTCTGTGCAGACTTCAGTGGTGACGACTATAGTGAACCGGTGCTAACCCATGTCGGCATTGCCCACACCCGCTGGGCTACCCATGGTGTGCCCTGTGAGAGAAACTCGCATCCACAGCGCTCTGATGACGACAATGGTTTTGTGGTGGTGCACAATGGCATTATTACCAACTACAACGATGTGAAGACTTTCCTAGCGAAGCGCGGCTATGAGTTTGAGTCGGACACGGATACGGAGGTGTTTGCCAAGCTGGTGCATCACTTGTGGAAAAAGCATCCCAACTATTCGTTCCGGGAGCTGGTCGAGCATGCTATTCAGCAGTTGGTAAGCAACTTACTTGATTACTCTTTCCTGTTCAGTTGCTCACTTTATCACTTCTCTTTAAAGGAGGGCGCCTTTGCCGTGGCGGTGAAGTCCAAATACTTCCCCGGCGAGTGTGTGGCCTCACGCAGAAGTTCACCCCTGCTGGTGGGCATTAAGACAAAGACCCGTCTGGCCACAGATCACATTCCCATTCTGTATGGCAAAGGTAAGTCATTTAACTGATCCCTCTCTCTGTTCTCCCTCCCTATATCTTTCACTTTTTGACTCCTTTGGTCATGTCCTTTGTCTTCTGTCTCTATGTAAATAACTGTAACTCTGTGTCGCATGTGTCTAAATAAATCGCCGCTCCTTTGACTTCGTCTTCCTTCCTGCCCCGTTTTTTGTGACGATGTTGATGCGTAGATGACAAGAAGCAGTCCTCCGATCAAGGTAGTCAATTGACCCCACACCTTTACCTACTAATCCTTGGTTGTTGGGTACTTCGCAAAACTAAACTAAACCAAATGCTTAATTTTCTCCTCTAACGACGACTAATGAAGCTAACTCTCTCATGAGCTGATTCACTAGAAAACTTACCCAATTTTGTACTCACCCCTTTGTTTTCGTTCTCTCGCATTCATTTAGATGCCGATTCTGGCAAGCCCCAAGGTAACTACAATTTTCAATTAAGAATTATATTTACTTGCTTGGTTTTTGGTCGGCTTAAAATAAGAAATTACTGCACCTCCATCCTCAGCTTCAATTGGCCGGCAATGGAATGAAAATTCGGAAAATTCTCTAAATTTTAATTGAATTAAATATTTTGGGCAGAAAAAGCGCATTATTGCTGTATTTTGTACTTTTTGCATTGAATTATTTATTTACGAGAATTTATTCAATTTATTTGAACACTTGAAATTCTTCCTTTTAATGAACATTTTTCCATATGCGTGTTAACAAACATGTCTGCTGGTTGCTAAGCAGTTCAGCATTTTATTTGCCATGCAAAGTGAAAGATGCTAAATCCACAAAGAAAAGCTTAAAAGCTAAACTTCTTAAAAGTAAAGATTTGTCAATAGGGCTTTATTTTGTTGTTTAAGATTACGAAATTATTAAATGTATGTTGATTCAAAATATGTATAGGTATATTGCCAAAATGCAAGCATTAGTTCATTGCATTACATATTGATTGCAAAAGGCTCTGATAGAAAAGAAATTTCGCTTAAACGGATATAAATTGTAGAAAAAACAAGATTTTTAAATATACGAAAAACGGTCAGTGTATGGAAACGCTTTAAGAAGGTGAAGCTTTGCTTTTTCAGAGAGGGTTGCTTGCAGAGCAGCATTCCCTCTCTAATTGTATTTTACAGAAGTCGAACAAATGACCGTATGGATCAGTGAAGCTCCTGGCCACAAAGCTTTATTCCTTGTTAATGATAAAGAAAGGCATCTTTTAAGCTGTGTGCTGCTATCACGCACCAGACAAAGCTTTATTATTTGGCAACAGTAGGCAGTTAGTTACAAGGTGTCAAAATATTAACTGCATATATTAACTACAACCTATTGTAATATATTTGCAATTAACTACCAAGACCAGTTAAGCATTAAACAGCTCTACGCTTTATTATCGTTTCATTATCCAGAGTGGCCGGGTGGATCAGCGGTTAGTGTGCGCGACCGCTGTGCAAGAGGTCGTGGGTTCAAATGAAAAGTTTTTTCTTTGAACAAACTTTACACCCAGTCACCCCTCTCTGCTGTTGGCGCCAGCTTTGTAGTAATTAGCCAAGCAAAAGCTTCCCAAACTGCCGTTCGGATTCGGCGTTAAACTGGTAGGTCCCTTTGTCTTGTGCGAAAATTAGAAGCACACGAGCCAAAAGATTGAGAGATCTTTGGATATGTCTTTGGCTCTTTGGGGCTGTGTCAAGCCATTTTTACATCCATGTACATGCAAATTTCTATACTAAGGAAGAAGACACTAAAGAAAAATGTTGTAAAACCCCATTCTTTAAAACAGACATTCCCAAAAGTAGCATACGGCAGAGCACTCACAAATATTCTCAAAGAAAAGCACCAATACATGGTTGTTGGTCAGTTTGCTTGCACGCGCAAACGCCAATCAAATATGAGATCAAACCCGGTTTTTGTTTTACGCGACGCACACACACAAAATCGTTTGCATGGGTACGAATATTAATTTCCTATCTTCGGTGCAATTACAAAAACCAATCGCACCCAAAGTGCATACGGCTGGGCATCTCTGCTTTAAAAGATCCTCCATGTGAGAGCATATTTAATAAAGATATGCCAATTTTAAGAACATTTCCATTGAAAATAAAAATGTTTTTCGTACTAAGACTACTTTTCAGACTTTACTTTTCTGTGGTACCCTGCGACTCTGAAAACTAGACCAGTCCTAGGTCTTTGACTAGTCCGTATGGGCCACCCCTAGTCCACGGGCATACCATTTCAATGCTATATTCGTATCCCCGTTTATTAGGTCTTCTCATTTGAGCGGACGTCTCCGCCGCCTTGATCAGACTATTAGGACTAGTCAATGAGTAGACTAGTAGCACTAGTCCATGGAAAGTCTATAAGAACTGGAGCATGACTAGACTGTGCAAACTACTCCATGCGGGACAGGCTATACCTCCACAGAAAAAAAGATACAAAAAGATTCATTTGGAATGAATATGTCTTGAATATCCTTTTAATCATCTTTAATATCCTTTCAATCATCCAACGAATCTGAAAATAGTCCAAAGGATATGAGAAATGGTCACCCTTTGGACGATTTTCAGCAACGTTGGATGATTAAAAGGATATTAAAGACATATCCATTCCAAATGGATACGAAAATCATCAAATGGATTTTTTTAAATCCTTTTGATGTGAAACATCTTTAATTTCGGTACGGAGGATTTTAGTAGGGGTAAAATTTGATTTCAGCGTCACGCGACACGCTGGGCTAAGGGGGGAAGTGTGCAATGTCAGTTGGACCCACACATAAAAACACAAAAGCAAACACAAAAACAAAGACAAAAACAAAAAAACAAAGACAAAAACAAACACAAAGACAAAAACACTAAGTCAATAACAAAATCCAAGACAAAAATAAACACAATAACAAACACAAAAAACAAATACAAAAATAAACTCATAAGCAAATACAAAACACAAAAACAAACATGAAAACAAACACAAAGACAAAAACAAAGACAATAACAAATACAAAGACAAAATCAAAGACAAAGACAAACACAAACAAACACACTGAATACTGAGTATCTAAAACTTATCAACGAGTACTTAGACCCGAATATTTAGAATCGAGTACTAACTACCGAATACTTAGTATCGAATACTTAGCATTGAGTACGGAGTCTCGACTACTTGGTATCGATTAGTAAGTATCGAATACTTAGAATCGATTACTGAGTATTGAGAAATTGGTATCGAGAACTTAATACTGAGTATCAAATGCAGAGTTTCGAGTAATTAATATCGAGAGCTTAGTATCGAATACTTCGAATCGAGTACTATTATCGATAACTAAGTATCGAGTTTTGAACCACAACCGCAAAAATGTGAAAGGCGGAGCATATCGTATACAACATGTTTCGCTTCAAGGCCCAGTGAGTGTTAGCCACACTCACACCTTTTTTTTCTCTGCGTAGGCCATAGGGGATAGTTGAGCTTAAGCACAATCAAAGTATAGTAAGTAAAAGTAAAATCGGCTTGTCAAGATGACAACAGCCCCGAGGGCCAAAGCCGAGCCTCTCTCAATCTCTGGCTTGGCGCTTCTAATTTTAGCACAAGAGAAAGGGACCTACAGTTTAACGCCGAACCGAAAGGCGTTTTTGAAATTACTGCAAGCTGGCGCCAACAGCGAGGTGTGGCCGGGTGTAAAGTTTTATTCAAAGAAAAAAAACTTTTTTATTAGATGTTTCGAGGCGGGATCGAACCCACGACCTCATGCTCAGCAGTCGCACACACTAACCGCTGAGCCACTCCGGGCACAATCAAAGTATATATAACAGCAAATTGAATATCAAATAAAATGGTCACAAAATCCAGTTTAAATTAGAACAACATAGAGCCGACTGTATACTATATAGATGTCAGCAGTGTCGTAGCCAGGATTTTTTCATGGGGTCGGCTAAATTTAGGGGGGGGGGGACATTTTCATTTGATCGCTTCTTCCGTAGTCAAGAACTTTGCAAGAAAATATATATTCAAGGGGGGTTTTACCCCCAAAGCCAAACTTAGTGGAATCATTGAAAGGAATATCTAACTAATAAATCCGAAGTTTGAAGTCGTTTCCGTCAAATGTCACGCCAAATTTCCGAAAAATGTGGAGCGTATTTTTACTAAAAGACTTCATACAAAGTTTCATTAAGATAGATTTCAAACTGTCAAAGGAGATATCTTGGAATCAGACGGACAAACGGACGGACAGATCTAAATCAACTCAGCTCGTCATGATTACTTCTATGCGTTACAAAGCAAGGGTATAAGAAAAACCAGAAAGAAAGTCGGTCAAGCCCGACTATAGTATACTCTGTACCTGTGAAGTGCTGCCTATCACCGTTGCGAACGGTACTCCCCATAACTGTTTGTTTTCCTTACAACTCGACCATCGTTCATCCGATCTTTACCATTCCTTTGGCGGATCGATAAATAATCCTGATTACTAAATATGTCCAGAAGGAACGAACCTTCTATCCATAAAACTGTGTGCGTATGTCGTTTTTCCCAATTAGCTGGGGAGCTAAGAAGCATATTGTAACGATACTTGGCCGGGTGTAGCTCGCCGGGGCCAGGGGTCACGGAAATTTGATTTCTTTGTGGCGTGGTTGCTGTACATGAATTTCCCTTGAGTCCTCCTAGAAAGAACAAGAAAAGTGTCTCATTCAAGTCTTCACGGTATGTCTTTATTCCTCGGAAAGGTGGTTCTAGGCTTCAGTTCTAAATTTAATTTCCTTAATTTCTAATAAAGTAGAGATGAACACCGTCTGGGCGTCTGGTATCCGCCGGTGATGCGTATTCAGGCGGTGACTGCCTTTCGGGGCCTTGATGTGATGGGCCGCGTCCGTCCGGCCTCGGGGATGATGATCCGGAGTTGTGCCCTGGGTCGGCTGCGTGGGCGTTTCCGAGAGACGATGCCACGGGGAGGGGGCCGCGTCGTTAGGAGGCCAGGGTACTCTGAGACCACGCGAGGATTGGGTTAGCAGACAGAGGACAGCGCACTCTGAGACCACTGGAGGATTGGGCTAGCAGACAGAGGACAGCGCACTCTGAGACCACTAGAGGATTAGTTTTCTGGGGAGGATTAGGTTAGCAGACAGAGGACAGCGCACTCTGAGACCACTAGAGGATTGGTTAGTTCTGGAGCTGGTTAGGTTAGTGGACAGAGGACGGCGCACTCTGAGACCACGAGAGGATTAGGTGGACAGATGCAGGGCGCACCCTGAGACCACGAGAGGTTTATGTGGACAGAGGTCGGCGCACTCTGAGACCACGAGAGGATTAGGTGGACAGAGGCAAGGCGCACTCTGAGACCACGATGTTAACAGACTGACCTCTGCACGAGAAAAGAATCTTCTGAACAGCATGGTCTGCTTATATAGCGGCCGCTCTGCCAAGAATCCCTAGCGCGTTACTTAACGCGTTCGGCCATTTTGCATGATCGCTTATCGATAATTATCGATAGCTGGAGTTGGGCGCCCTATTTAACTTGAAATGTGCGTGACATATTATGACGCGTCGCATTATGTCCCATACATGTCAAACCTCTACGGACAGACGGATCTACGCCTGTTACCTACTTTTGCACAAACTTAATATACTCTGTGTACCTCCGGTACAGAGTATAAAAACTTCATTAGGTCAAGATGTTTCGTCATCTCCTTCTTGATCCAATTGCAGTGCTTGTTTTCAGTTTGTGTTTTTAACATAGCAAACCTTTGAACCTTATTTGCAAATAAGTCTACTTGACATCTACAAATTTGTTATTTGCAAATGGGACGTGCGTATGAACTTAGTATATATCCCAAGCAAATTTTAACGTACTTAGACTAAATGGATTTAAATAGATGAGTTTCTTACAGCTAGCATTAAAATAAAGTCGATTATATTTGCTTTCATTGCCGAAACTAGGGACCAATTTGCATAAAATCTTTTAGCGTTTAGTTTTTAACGTTTAGCTTTATAGTAACTGATAAGTAGCTAATCTAATGGATGCTTTTTAAGCTATTTTCCTTTATCCCATTGGCAATAATTGTCATATACAATTATAGACAACAAGTAACTTGGATTTTTTAAGCAAACATAAGCATGCAAGAGGGCAGCAGTCGAGTATTTTGATTACACAAGCTTGCACTTTGGCTGTTAGTGTAGCTGTCTATGTTGCGCTTGGTGCCTTGCAAGGCATAGTTAAATTATTAAACCCTTGCAGTGGGTCTGCGTTAAGTTCGCCTCATAATATCGCAAAACCGCGATGTTAGCTTTATGACTTTTGCGACAAATATGTTGGGCCATCCTGCAAAAACATTCTCAATGGAGCCTGCATAATTAAATAGCCTAATAATATTGTGCAATATGCTAAAATATTTGATTTTGTGCAGTTTTATTGAAAATTGTTTTGCCACAAATTTTAGGCAAGTCTGAAAATACTATAAATTGGCATACTGAGTGGGGCAAACTTGGTGAAGGTCGCTGCGCGCGGTGCTTGTGTTTTTGTGGTCATTTGTGAGCGGGATTCATAAGTGGGTCATTAAACCTAATTGTTCCTATAATGCTGATGTTAATTTCTATGTACTTACTTCTCGTTTCTATTTTTCAACATTTTGTTGACTGATTTCCATAACTACCGGGAAACCACACTCGCACACACACACAACACTCACCTGTCACCGCACACACACACACACACACGCACATTCGCCTCTATGCACTCATGTTGCCGCGCTCTGTCGTGCTGTCGTCCTCATCAATTCTGGGTGCAACGGAAATGAAACACGCAACTCCATCGATGCTCGCCATCGCAATCACTGAAAATGCAACTGCAACACCCATGCGATTTATACGCCATAAATCGACAATGACAACGCCATAAAAATGCCAAACTAACCAAATAGAGCTGCGTCCGCACGGACAAACTCGTGAATTACCAGTGTTGCCGCGCTCGGACAGTACCTCGGAGTTTATGCCGCTTGAGGAGAAGGAGGTGGAATATTTCTTTGCTTCGGATGCCTCAGCTGTTATTGAGCACACGAATCGTGTTATCTACCTGGAGGTGAGTAACTTTTTTACTACTTAATTACCCAGTCTAAGATTGCACTGGCGATATACCTCAGTACCATTCGTTAGGAATTTCGTTAGCTAAAGTTAAAGCAGCAATGGGAACAAAATGATAAGGAAACCAACAGAAAAGGAATTGTTTCCCTAAAAGTAGTGTCAGCTTCGATTTGAAAAGGCTTATGTTAGCCAGTAGTCAACCAAAAGGTCTACTGATAGCATAACACGAACCGACTTGCTCGTTTTTGTGTTTACATACGTTGGTGCTTTGTTATCTGAAGTTATGAAGAAGGCAAAAGAACAGATTGCTAACCCCTCTTCCCTAGTAAAATCGTTAGGAACAGTTTATCAAATGCCGAATAAACATTTTTTTCCCCCGCAGGATGACGATGTGGCCGCTGTGCGTGATGGTACTCTGAGCATTCATCGGCTCAAAAAGAGTCTGGACGATCCGCATGCTCGTGAAATCACCACCTTAAAAATGGAAATCCAGCAAATAATGAAGGGCAACTATGACTATTTCATGCAGAAGGAGATATTCGAACAGCCCGATTCGGTGGTCAATACGATGCGCGGTCGCGTACGCTTCGATGGCAATGCCATTGTGCTGGGCGGCATCAAGGATTACATTCCAGAAATCAAGCGCTGCCGTCGTCTAATGTTGATTGGTTGTGGCACCTCCTACCATAGTGCAGTGGCCACCCGGCAATTGCTGGAGGAACTCACTGAGCTGCCCGTAATGGTGGAGCTTGCTTCGGACTTCCTGGACCGTAACACACCCATTTTCCGCGATGATGTTTGCTTCTTCATCTCGCAGTCGGGTGAGACTGCCGACACTTTGATGGCCCTGCGCTATTGCAAACAGCGGGGAGCCCTGATTGTGGGCATTACGAACACCGTGGGTAGCAGCATTTGCCGTGAATCGCACTGCGGTGTGCACATCAATGCTGGTCCGGAAATTGGTGTGGCTTCAACCAAGGCCTACACCTCACAGTTTATCTCGCTGGTTATGTTCGCTCTGGTCATGTCTGAAGATCGGCTTTCGCTGCAGCAGCGCCGCCTGGAGATTCTGCAGGCTCTCTCCAAACTGGCAGATCAGATTCGTGAGGTGCTGAAGCTAGATTCCAAGGTGCAGGAGTTGGCCAAGGATCTCTACCAGCACAAGTCGCTGCTGATCATGGGTCGCGGTTACAACTTTGCCACTTGTTTGGAGGGTGCATTAGTAAGTCCTCGAGTAAAAGTCTTGTGCAGCTTCTTTACCCCCATTTTTTTGAATTTACAGAAAGTAAAGGAACTGACCTACATGCACAGCGAGGGTATCATGGCCGGCGAGCTGAAGCATGGGCCACTGGCTTTAGTGGACGATTCTATGCCGGTGCTGATGATCGTGTTGCGTGATCCCGTCTATGTCAAATGTATGAACGCACTGCAGCAGGTTACTTCGCGCAAGGGTTGCCCGGTGATCATCTGCGAGGAGGGTGATGAGGAGACTAAGGCCTTCTCGTCACGTCACTTGGAGATTCCCCGTACTGTGGACTGTCTGCAGGGTATTCTCACCGTCATTCCCATGCAGCTGCTCTCCTATCACATTGCCGTGCTGCGTGGCTGCGATGTGGACTGTCCACGAAACTTGGCCAAGTCGGTGACGGTAGAGTGAAGCAACTCCGACTATGATACATTCCATGATAATCTCTTTACATGTTAGGCATACAAACATATACATATCCGTGTTGACATACACTCGCACACACACATTTATGAATACATTTTTATTTGCATACGGAGAGCACAGATTAAGCAAGTTCCGTGTGCTCGTCCAAATGCAAATAAATTATTAAATTGACATTTTTTGTTAAGTCAGTTGAAGTTTTCTTTCTGGGAATATCTTTAAGTCGGGCAGCTGTATAATATTGAACGTAGAGTTTTGCTGTATTAACAGGGGATTCAATAAAGACATATCCATGGGGACTAGAAGAGCCAGAGCAACCCAATTTGGCATGCCGAGTGCAGGTGAAAATAAATCTATTGCCAAGAAAAATAATTTCTCTATTTTCCTCGTTAAGGCCCATACGGACTCACGACGTAACGAAAAGTTTTATACACTAGATGTTTCGCGCTTTTATTCTACATCCAAGCCATTGATCAGCTAGACTTAACTAAAATAAAAAAATTTAATTTTGAAAAAATTGGCGGTAAAAACAAAGCGAAAAAGCCGATTGGAAATGTTTTCGCATGAAGACAAGGTTGCGTTGATTTTGGCGGTGAGACTGGTCACATTAGGCATACGTTCCACGTTGACGCAAGCTGAATTACTTACGTTGTCAGTCCGTCGGTTCCTTTTATATGGAAACGACTAAGTATTGGATATGGTATTTAGGTAAGCTACGTAGACAATGGAATTTTTGAAATGCATGATTATAATAATCGGGTGTGTTTCAGAAATCTCTAGAGATTTTCGTATAAACGATTGGATTTTGAACTAAACTATCAGGGGTTTATATGTAAAGTGTCAAGAATAATGTGGCCTACTAGATTATAGGAAAGGAAAACTGTACGCTTGAAATGTACTTGGTGCTGAGCAGTCAGTTTTAAATCTCTCACGCTTCACATGTAAAGGCAAGCAGTTTCAGTTCGAATTGAAACATTTATACGAAAATCTCTAGAGATTTCTGGAACACCTCCGAATATCTATTTTTTTCTAGATTACACTAGGCGACAGGGTCCAGTATATTTAAGGATAGATGGTGATTCCACATGACTTTCGTCCAAATTTTTGGTAATTTGAGCTTGAAGTTACTTAGCATGCATATTGGTACACTTTTTATCAAAGTTTATTGGGGTTCCTTTTCATCCGATTTGGCTTAATTTGCTATTATCTTAAATTATTTATTATTTTCTAAATAACCTATGCCAAACAATTCAGGGATTTTCTTAAGCGAAGAAATACCATATTGAATACATGTGCTCCAACCGTCCATATTTTATATTATACTAAACTATAGTGATTAGGGAATAAAACCGAAAGAAAAAGCGGTTTCGGTTACGGTTACAGTCATTAAAATCAAATTATTTTGGTCACGATTTCGATTACGGTTATCTCTTTTTATTTCGGTTACAAAATAATCATTTCGGTTACCGGTTTGAGACCGGTTTTGAAACCGGATAAATGCACATATTAATTTTAAAACAAATTTACATATGATTTGATCATAGTATCATAATTGCGTATAAAGTAGTGGCGTCCAATTTGTTTCGTAATAAATTCTTTATAAATTTAACACCAGAAAATAGTCGTTTGACAATTACTTGTTTGCAAGGAACTGCTAGTACTACTTTCGGTATTTAACAGAATTTTCTTCCCACAATTTTAGTATCTCGATACTGGAACTCAATCTTTTAAAATTAAGAAACGCATGTAACGCAACGTTTATACCACAGGGTGGTCCATCTAGTGTTTGGAATTTGAACTATTCATAATTTGACTTTAAAAACGTCAAATGTCATTCGGAAAGCGACTAATATTTAGTAAAATCTTTGACATTTACGAAATGGGTCGCTATTCGCTTGAAGAAAGTTGGGGAATATTAAAAAAACCTATTTCCAAAGTGGTGAGTCCTCGACTCAAACTGTGCGAAATTTAACAAAAAAATGTTCAATAAACTCAATCTGTGGATCAATTCGTGAAGCGCGTTCGTGAAACTGTAATGTTGGTGGATAAACCAACCCGTGTACCTACTCGTCCGGTGCACTCGACCGAAAACATTGCCGCGGTTGCTGAAAATATGAGTGAGCAACCATCGACGTCAACTCGCCATCGATCTCAACAATTGGACATTTAGCGCTCTTCTTTGAAGCGAATTTTGCATAAAGACCTTGCCATGAAGCCATACAAAGTTCAATTGGTGCAGCAGCCAAAGCCAATTGATCATCCAAATCGTCTACAGTTCGCCAATTTAAGCGGAAGATCGTTTGGCCAAAGATGGTGAATCTTACCGAAAAATCATCTTTTCATATGAAGCACATTTCCACCTCGGTGGTTGTCGCATCTGGGGCACAGAAAACCAGCATATCGTCGCCGAGAAGCCAACGCACCCACCACGAGTCACTGTTGGGTGCGGATTTTGGTCTCGAGGCATCTTTGGTCCATTTTTCTTTGAAAATGAAGAAGGAGCCACCATGTTAAGTGATTGGTTCTTCGAGGAAATTGAAGCGGAAGACTTGGGCGATATTTTGTTTCTACAAGACGGCGCTTCGTGCCACACAGCGCTCGCCACAATCGATCTTCTGCGCCCTATCTTCGAAAATCGAATAATCAGCAAATATGGAGATGTGAATTGGCCGCCAAGAAGCTGTGATCTGACACCGTTAGACTATTATCTTTGGGGAGCGGTCAAGGAAAATTTTATGCAAACAGTCCTGAAAAAATTGATGAGTTGAAGAACGAGATTCGAGTTGCTATTGCTGACATACGTGCCGGAACAATGGAAAATGTTCTCAAAAATTGGGTGGATCGAATGGGCTACTGTCAAGTCAGCCTGGTGGTCATTTGACCGAAATTGTTTTTCATAAATAAATGACATGAACCAACCTTTGCAATAAATGTTCAACCCTTGAAAAATATGGAGCCGTTTTTTTTATAGCAAAATTAAATTTAAATTTTTAAATAGACCACCCTGTACATTAGAGAGGGTCAATTTGTATGTACCGAAAAGATTCGACCAGGAGTATAGTAAAAACGCAATCTACAGTAAATACTACGAAATTTTTCCCAAGAAACCATGGGTCTAAAATCAATTTCGAGACAGCGATTCTAAACGGGAAAATTGATATATATATTTCAATTGGGGTGTTCATTTAGTGTTGTATCATTGCACATTGCACATTGTGCAAGCCGCTCCAACAACAATTTGTACTGAGTCAAGTTTGCACTTTATGCAAGACCCCGACCCATGACTACAAAAATCGTTGCAAGTGCAAATCAATATTAGTGTTAGAAAACAATAAAAGCGTGACAAGTGTTGCAAAATTTTCTGGTATTTTTTGGTGTAATTTAGTGCTTTATGTGCTAAATCAAAACATCCCGCCAACTAACGGACTTTGGCACATTTGCTATGTCGCCTCTGCGGCTCGCATAAATGCAAATTGCATCATCAACAAAATCATCCATAATTTCGTCAAATTCAGAAGCGGCCACAACATGGTCAGCTACACCTGCAATAAATATTACCTAATGTACTTAAATTACCACATAATGCATTCCAACCTATTTACCTTCATTTGCATCAATTTCGTGAATTGCTTGGGATGCTCTCCATTCCAGAAATGATGCTTTCAAGCTTTTAAATGGCATTTTTAAATTTATATTTTTAGCAGCAACTCAAACTACACTCACAATAACAAAGTCAGCGATAACGATAGCGAACAGCTGATTGCGTTAACTTACAAGACTTACAACACTTAAATCGTGCAATTGGGTGTTCACGATAGCTCTGCTGCAAAGTTGCACATATACAATTATACAACACTTAATGAACACCTCTAATGTAAAGTACTACAGTCATAAACAGTCATAAAGTACTACAATTAAGTTGTGCACGGAAGTTCTTTGTTATTTAATTTTATACAGTCCACGAAATATTTGCCAGAAACGCTTAGAAATATTGTAAATAATGTTGTGCAGATGGGGCGACCAGATGCAGAGAGATATTTCGAAGCAGGGTGTGACCTTCTCGGGAGAGAGGCGAGTCGCGGGTATAAGTCGCAGCGGCCAAGACCGTAAAACGGTTGTGATGTCCAAAGAAAAAGAATGTTTGCACATTCTGAAAATGTACTATCAAACTTTGATTGCTCGGACTACGTCGACATGAATAATTTAGATGACGACAGCACTTTATTTGAGCCGCCATTCACTACCAATATTCCTTATGAGCATTTTTTGTACTTGACGATCCACCAATACAAGGAGCTGAGCGAATTGTGCAATTGTGTACCACTGTATCCTGACGATCTATTAAAGAAAATCGTGATGACATAATGGCCGTAACTCTACAAAGCCGAGCCAGAATACCAAGAATGGAAAGCAAAAGAGACTTGAGGTCTAATTCTTAAGTTTATTCTCGAAAAGTTGTAGGCTATGAATTTTTTTAGTTGTTTTTTTTTTTTTTTGATGAATTAAAAGAATTATGTTAAGAAATTTAAGTGGTTTTTTCGAATTTTGAAGTGAAAAGGAACCTTTTTTATGGTTTCAAAATATTTATAAGCAAAAATTCTGAATAAAAAATATCTCTTTTCATCAATTTCAACAGTCTTGGTCATAATTTCAGTGATGACAGTGATAATTTTTATATTTCGAGGTTATTTACCAGCTTAGCACCTATTTTTCCTATATACTTGGGCCTAATTTGTAAGAAAAAGAAAATTTCTGTTTAAGTAAGTTGATTTGAATACAATGCAATCCAGTTTTTCATCACTTTCAATAGATTTTTTAATGATATGTCACAAATTTGTGCATTTCCATATATATAAATTTTTCCGTTTAAAACCGCTGGCTCGAAATTGATTTTAGACCCTTGGTTTCTTAGAAAAAGTTTCTTAGAATTTACCGTAGATTGCGGTTTTGCTGTACTCCCGGCTGGTAGTTTATTTATGTTTTCACCAAAATCCGGGCTCCGGGCCCCACTCAGAAGTCCGGGCCCAGGGGGAACACTCCGGTCCCCCTAATTTCGAAGACCTATTAAAGCCGGACCATCCTGCTTATCCACTTCAATAGGCACTACCCTTTATTAGGGACGAGACGAGAAAAATGTATTTTTTTTTTTTGCTTATCTTATAATTTAATATGCTTAGAATATTCTCTCAAAGTTTTAAAACGATCTGAGTAATATTCTAAGAGATATAGCCTTCGGATGTTCTACCCATCAGGCTATGTCAGCGTAAATGTAAATCTTTAATCGCGTTTTTCTCGCAACTACGTTTTTGAAATCGGTAGTCACGATTTCTTGAAAACTTATGAACCGATTTCTATCAAATTTTGCACACTTCTTTAAAATTACATTATCTCGTGCTTGAACGAAGGATTTTTTTTTTCTATTTTAAGTGATTTTTCAAGGACATGAAGGGTGCAAATTTTACTCAAAAAGAGGGTTTTTTGTTCTCAACGCCGCCAAAAATGCAATTTTTCTCTTTTTTATTTCCTTCGTCCAAGCACGAGCTTTAAGCATCTTCTAACAGAAAATTTTTTGGTTTTTGCATTTTGGATGAATCTGTCATGAGTTATCCTGACTACGCCGAGGGTCCTTTTTTGAGGGGTCACAGGAGACGACGTGTCCACGCCCTTAATTTTTAATATTTTTCAATGAAAATTTCACAATTAACTTATTAAATATATACCTTTTAAATGGTAAATTGATGGAATGAAATATTTTGTTGGTTAAATAAAAAAAAAAATTCGTAAAAATGTACCTGTTTTGAGCCTTTGAAACCCACCTAACCCCTTAAAAGGTTTAAGGATGGAAAAACACCAGGAATCGACAGAATGCCTGCAGAATTGATCAAATTTGCCACTCCGCAGCTTATGTTTCCAAGGGAGCCAGGAGAGCAAGAAGCCGAGAGAGCGACACGAAGTGTCCGTCGCTATTGAACTTAGTGAGCTATGAGGGTAGTTTGCGATGAGAGAGTCAGTCGGTGCCGAAATCCCGATAGTTACACACGCAACATCCGTAAAGAATAAACTCACTAAAGTTTAAATGTTCAAGAAGAGCGAGAGTGTATTGGTGTGCGATAATAAAGCGACACAGCCCAGCTTTGAACTGGCCTAAACGACGGCTGGGCAGCGACTGAAGGCAAAGAGAGCAGTGCTTACGCTCATATGCCCGACTTCGGCATGCGCTCGGCTCGTGTGCGTGTAAATAGCCGATTGCGCTCGGCCCCTGTGGGCCATGGAGGAACATCACTAGTTTAAATACACACACACACCCATTATTGTTTATGTTATAAGTTATCCACATATAATAAATAATCATCTAATCATCATAATATCAACATCGTACTCTCTGGATTTATTTGCAACACGGCATGTCGAGGCTGTTTGTGGACCGTTTTTAAAAAAATCTCATTTGAAAACGCAGAGTTTATTAATTCTGTTTTTTTTTTGTGTTACAAACTGATAAAAGTAAAAAAAAATTTAGCTTCAATATAATTGCTGCTCGAAAATTTGTATGCCGTCAAAGTGGGCGTTCCAAAAAAGGTATAGTGCTGGCGGCCACGATTTCTCGTCTCCAGGTTGTCTGATATGTAAATTAAAAACGGGGCTATAATCAGTATAGACGTCAATCTGGTTTAAAACGCGAAAAAAAAACTATTAAAAAAAATTTTTAAATTACGGTTGACGTTCAGACCAAAATGGTGACAAATCTGCTTCGATTGCACTTAGTTTCATCAAAATCGGTTCAGTGTAAGTGGAGATATCATGCCGCCAGTTCGAAAAACGTGGTTTCGAGATAAATGCGCTTAAAGTTTGCAGTTGCTAGGCAAATTGGGTCACCTTGGGACATTAAAAGGGCTATATCATCTGAAGAATTTCGAATTTCAAAAAATCTTTTTAGGGAGATATTCTCAAATATCTAAGCTATAAAAAAACCAACAAAAAAATCGGAAAAAATGTTTGCACATGAGGAACCCCCTATAATGACCCTTACTGGGTCTCGGAACTACAAAAGAAACATCTTTAATTTCGGTACGAAAGACATGGCACATATCGTGGATTTGTTGTAAAGCTTTTTGCGATGCTCGAGCCCCATACACACAAAATCACCCGTACAGACTGCCACATCGAGAACTGAGTATTGAGTACTTAGAATCGAGTGCTGGCTGTTGAATATTGAGTATCGAGTACTTAGTGCTGCGATCTTAGAATTACGAACTGACTATTGAGTACTTAGTATAGAGTACTTTAAGTCGATTAATCTAAATCGAGTATCTAGAATCGAGTACATAGAGTCGAATACTGAGTATCGAGTACTTGGTATGGAGAACTTAGTATCTAATTCTTAGTATCGAGTTCTAAATACTTATTACCTTTTTTGTGTGTATTATTGATTAACAATTGCAAATTGGTTTTCAATTGGAATGCCATTGCAACTTAGGCCTTAGGCAAAACGAAAATCGTACCAAAGATACATTCAGGCATAACGTACGCTAAAGCGCGTACAAACACGACAAATTAGAAAAGCAACAACAACAATACGTTTTTCACACAGTTGAGATTACAAAGAAAAGGAAGAAGAAACTTACAGTAGCATCTACGGTGGCACAACAAAGCGCGCGATAACAAAGCACCAAGGAGCCGCTAAAAACAAAAGCCAGACAACAGTATTTGCTCAACATCTGGCTACAACTGGACACACAGCTCACTTTGAAAATGTGAGAATATTGGTCTTTGAGCAAAAAGAGAAAACAAGAATGATTTTGGATACAGAAAAAGGCGTGGAAAGCTCTAAATCAAAAATACATACATAAAATAAATAACATTTGGAAAAATGGTAAACTGATGAAAACAATTAACTATAACAATGGCTTAGACACTAAGGACAGTGTATCAAGATGGCGAAAATGAACTCGAAACGCGTTGGAGGCGTTGTTAAATTAAGATAAAATATGTCCTTTTTTTTGAATGAACCCAACTGGCCTAAGAAAACTATTAAGGTAAGCACATATAAAAACAACCAATGTAAAATAGTTGCGACTAATAAGATTTTTTAGTTGAGGCTTCAAAAAACAATTTACAAAAATTCGATTAAATTTGTAAGTTTAATTACTTAAAATTATCGTGTCTTTCATTACATTATAAGTACTTATGAAAGTTCACTTTTCCCTGCGTGCGTGTGAGAGTTTTCTTAAAAACTTATTGCATTTAGTTGGTTCTCTCCAGCATTAAAAAAGCACTTAACTTTTCTATGTAAAGCGTTGCCAAGGCTAGTTAAAAAATAATGCTCCTGGAATTTACAGCTTTTTGTACTAACAATGCTCACCTATTTGGTGTCTGACAAAATCTTTAATGAAATTTAACTTGAAATTGGATTACATAAAAATGAAATGCCCAAACAGGAAAACTTTGTGGCATAAAAATGTGGGGCCACCCCTCTGCCGATGCCAAGAAACAAGATTTTGAGTCCTTGCGTCGCGACGTTGGTGTTTCAGGGATAAGCAGGAGACGGTGGCAAAGGAAAACGACCGTCATTTTATTGGAAACTGCGGTGGTATCAGCACTAAACGGTTATGACGCTGAGGCAGTCCAAACCTAAACCACATGCCCAAACCCAAAATCCAAACAAACTCTAACAAATAAATGGAAAATGTATAAATGGCCACCACTAAGTCGACATCAGCACACCAGGTATGCTGCCGTTTCCTCCTGCCCGCTGCCCAGGTACTCCAGCTGGTGGCAAGGCACAGACAACTTTCGCCGAATTGAACATGCCCAACAATGTTCTTATTATTTCCCATTCGGCTTCCGTAGGGTGGCACATAATCTAGATTAAAGGCGGCGGGACGTAGACACAGACACACTTGGAGCTCAGCCAGGCAGCCCGGGAATGGCAGCCTGGCAGGCAACGTCCGCCGGGCTCGAGCCAAAAGGAGCTGAAAATATTTGGGTTGATGTGTTCATTGGCAGCAGCGGCTAACAGACGCCGCTGCCGCCAGTTAAGTGCATTGTTTTCCTCTCATCCGTACATATATCTAAATTCTCCAGCATGTATTATGGCAGCCGGATCCGACATTTTAGCGAAATTGTGTTTATTAGGCTGCCCGGTAAAAATGAAATCACCATCGCAAATTAATTGGCCCGTTATGACCGCTAGAGGAATGTGTGGATGAGTAAATAATGCTAAATAATATCGAAAGAGTTAATTACAAAGTTTAGGTGTTGACAAGTTATTTAGGAAATTGATTTAAGTATTCTAAAGCAAAAGATTCGTTTTCGAATTGCTAGAAATTTTGATCTTATAATCAAGCTAAAATAGTTTTCTACGGAGTTTAAACTAAATGAAAGTATACTCATTTAAAAATATGTTAAATTTTTGTTTATTAAACTAGAAATAAAGTCGGTCAAGCCCGACTATAACGTACTCTGTACCGGTAAAGTGCTGCCCATCACCGTTGCGACCGGTGCTGCCCATGTCGTTCATCCAATCTTTACCATTCCTTTGGCGGATCGATAAATAGTCCTAATTACTAAATATGTCCACAAAGAACTGTGGAACTGTGTAAAACTGTGGGAGATATGTTTTTTCCAATTTGCGGGGGCGGGAGGGGGCGTGGCAAAAACTTGATCTGCCTTCAAGTGTAAAAAGTGTTTGTCCTGTAGATGTTAATCCTCTATCTCTTACCATCTCTGAGATCTCCTTACTCATACGGACAGACGGACACTTTTGCACAAACTTAATATACTCTGTGTACCTCTGGTACAGAGTATAAAAATCGATTTTTTCAAACGTCTAAGTGTATATCTCCCCTTAATGCATCACCACGAGAGGACATCCAACACTTTTTGACAATTTGTCCTATTTTTGCCGACCATCGGAAGCTACACTTCAATCGATAAGCCTTATCAGCCAAGGAGGCTAAAAGAATCCTAAATGAAAAGAGTTGGGCTGCAGTGGCAGCACTTATTGAGAAGACTATTAAGTACCGGTGGAGAATTCTTAACGGCGACTTTTAGGAAATCACCCACACTTACCTACACTTTAAGATAGTGCTAATTACTTTATTCGGTACACTTCAACCGACGGTTTGTCAGAAACCAAGTTGAATCAGTGGTAGACAAGACAAGAAGAGTAGGGGGGAAATGAGTTCGACTTGCGTTTTGAGTTAACGAATGAGTAAAATTGCTTTGGATCGTTTCGAAAATTGATCCTGCATTGTAAGAGGTAATCTACGTAACATCCGCTATTAATAGTGAGAAATTCAGAACGAGCAGAAGCATAGAGCGCAAAGTCGATCAAGGAACCAGTTTTCTGATATTTTTTAAAGATTTCTTGTTTTTAAGGTACGACAAGTTCGGTGTGAACCAAAGTGGCTTTGGTAATAGTGTCAACTTAACCTCAGGAACATGAGTTTCAATAGCAGAGTATAGAACTAGGTAAAAAACTTTAACTGCAGACTCAAAGTCGGAAAGTTTAAATAGAAATGACCAGTCAACTTTCTAAATTTTGTGCAGCGGCTTAGTATAAGTATTTTTTTGATTGTTTAAAGATTGTAATTAACCTTGTAAAGACAGTTACTATAATGTATTATTGTTTAATGATAACAAAAATATATTTTACTTACCACTACTACAAATACAAAATCTTTTAAAGGATGTCGAATCTGTAGGTTTGGATAATGGAATACTCCAGTCTAGAAAAAAGAACATTTCAAATAAAACTGAAGTACAAGTCAAAGCTGATTTATAAGTCTTGATTTTAAAAAGAAACGCCAGAGCTTATGTGTGGAAGGCACTTCGGAAAACCATAACTAAGATACTAACCTAAAAGCATTTTCCAACTCCTACACCTTAGTAAAGACAGGACTAGAACCACGGGGCACTGCGACATATATAGGTTATATGGACATCAGAATGCGAGTGCGCACTACAACTTTTGTCGTTACTTTAAAAATGAGGCGGAGATAGAAAGCATCCAACATATTTTTTGCGACTGGCCTGCACTTCTTAGAAAACGCTAACAGTACTTGGAAAACCCATTCTTCGAAGAACCGGTCAGTCTTGAAAATCTGGCCATACAAGGGCCTGGCGCTTTTTATCGACTCCTCAAAATGGTTTAATAAAGACTAAGCGTAAGCCCATATCTGTCCCGAAGTTGGTATCTCTGTACCTACCTAGTGTGGGTGCTTGAACTTACCTCCATGGTAGATCCAACGATAGTGCAAAGAGGGAAGGATTACTATCGCTATGGCAAGTAACGATGTGGTTCCTAGTTTAATCCACGTAAGGCGAAACGCTTCTGCACCACCTCTGAGGTGCTGGTATCCTGCATACTGAGGTGACCATACACTTGAGCAGTCCTCAAGTGAGACGAAGAGAAGGATCAGTGGTTTAAGTGTCATGGAACTCTTTAGACCTACCCCTTTGTTTTAGCCAATAATAAGGCTAAGGCTAGAAAACACTCGGAGCTCTGTTACGCCAAGAATGCTTCAGTTAACTAAGACGGAACTTACACGGAGAAGCAATCTTCATGAAGTTTTTCAGATTGCACTTACTTGAAGGAAGACACCGCCACTTTCTCTTTCCCACAAACTAAATATTTTTCAAAAACTTCATTTAGTTTGCTTCATCATGTGAATCCCGACTAAGAGGTAAAGGACTGGCCAAAAGGTTAATCAAAATTCGGCATTTTATCGATTGAGTCGAGTTAAGTTTAGTTCATCTAGTTATGATCGATAACGAAAGACTCATATGAATGAATAGATTTCTTGGAATAAAAGAGTCAATAAAAACGTTGGAACTTCACCACACCAAATTTTCATTAAGAATGTTTGGGAGTTAATCGAACTAAAATAAATAAAATTAATAAATATTTATTCTCAAGTCTACATAATCTTGATCAGAACGACGAGCTGAGATAATTTGCAGCAAGCAGAGATAGTTAGTTAGTTTGCAACTTACTTGCCTGCATCTATCTAGCCTTCTTGCTTAATTGACTCCTTGCCTGTCAACGTGTGTGCGCGACAACTTGGAGAAGGGTTAAGCCATCGGGGGATTTGGTGGTGGTGGCATATGTGCGGGCGAAATTGAATTGCGCGATTTCCGAAAATTTATAGCCATCACTTGTCTGCCGCCTGCCAACTAGGTGGAAACCATTTGGCAATTGGCTGAGGATTGCCTCGAGTTGAGGCGGACTTACGGAATGTGAGCGCAGGTATCGCAAAAGTTTCCAGAAAGAATTCGCTGCACTGTGTACATTCCGGTTAAATTGTTGCGATTCCTGCCGTCTCCGGTCCAGCTGCCATCAAGAGCGAAACTTTGAGCTGCAACTTTGAGCTGGCGCTTCCGCTTCCGCCGTGTCGACTGGCGGCGAGCTTCCTCACTGCCAGAATGAAATGGAAACATGTTTATGCATTTCCCGACGTGCGAAAACTTGTGAAACTGTTATAAAAACACGTTCAGGTAATAACATAAGAAACTTTTATCTCACCGTTGGAGCTGCTGCCTTTTAGCCTTTGGCTTTGGCTTTACCGAGGCAACACTCCAGTTGGCACGTTCTGGTTATTTCTTCAATTGCCTCATTAGGGGCTGCAATGCATATCCGGTTTATGGCCAATTGCCTTACAATTTTTAATGTGTGCCTTAACATTTCCGTGCCACACTACCCTTTCTGAGGCTCTTATCGGCAGTGAAAAGAAGCATTCAATTCGCATCAACTACGAGTCCCTTAACCACCAATGACAGTCAACCCGAGATGGAATAGTAAATGTTTTGCTGACTGCGCGTTATTCGATTCGATGTTGTTCCCAGGACTCTACTCCATTTCAAACAATTGCGAATTATTGAGCTTTGTCTTGTTGTCATTGGCCAAACAACAGTTTCGATTCGATGGTTATTACTTAGTTTCCCCCACCACAGCGCAGTGGGTTGCCATAAATCACACAACCCAACCCACATTTGTCGACTTTTCGCTTCAGCACTTGGCACTCAATTGACTGAAGATTTGCTGTGCAATTTGGCATGGGGGACACACAGGGTGTAACCGTGTCGATTGATGCTTTTGATTGGTATCAAATGGAGCAAGTTTTTGCGCCTTGGCTAATGCCACATAGAATCTCCAGAGGATTTGTGTCTATGCATTTGCTTTTGGTGTGTCAATCCACTCGCCGGCACCGATTGAGGCCCTCCGATGATTACGACATTGAAGAGTCCATTTGTGCAAATTGTGCTCGACACGTCCGAGCCTGTCGTGCAACAGGGGAATCCCACACGCGTGCCACTCAACCGGTGTATGCTCCACGGGGACAATGACAAATGCTTCCGTGCGACTGAGAGCTGACAGGCCACAGCGAGCGTGAGACCCAAAGTTCGGACAGAATTCTCAAATTATCTCTGGAGAAAAGATAATTGAATACATTTGCAAAGTTATCTCATTTCACTTGGAAGGAGTGGAGAGAGGTGTGGGGGGGGGGGGGGGGGGGCGTGCTACGCGTAAGCCTGTTTTAAATATGCAGCAAAAAGTTGGCAAAGTTCGTCCCAAAATAACTTTTGCAATGCCCGTGTTTTGAATAGATATAGAATGAGTCGCCATGGGATAGAAGAAGAACACGGACAAACTGCTGTCGTCAGTGCGCAGGGTACTTGGTCTTACACAACGGACTTGGAGTTGATTAAAGTTAAAGACTAGTTTTGAATAGAAGAGAAAAACGTTTAAAATGACGATATTAAGAGACTTTTTTAACTTAATATTATCCCTGGAAGGTGATCCTTTTTTTTAAGTACATTTGATATGCATGCGTTTTGGTAGTCGAATCGACGAATTATATTATTTTAATCAGGATGGTCGTGATCGAGTGCTGTTGTTTGATCCCGCTTTGAAAGGTGTTCTTCCTTATACCCCAAAGTCCCATCCATGTTGTCTTGCCATAAGTCGAGAAGATAGGAGGTTGCCTCTGGGGTCCATGCAGTTTTTCGTCCGCCTGAAAAAACGGTAAGACTTGATATAAATAAATAAGCAACATTTAAATTAACTTACCTTCCATAGCACCCTTTTGTTGTGCCAGCTGATTTTGTTATCAAACTGTCCTAGCGATATAGATACTTATCGATACTCATACTCGTTACTCAGTTTAGTATAAAAAACGAGTTGGCAGAACCAGCGTTCAAAGTGAACCCGACTTTTTTTCCCGTCCCCTTACCTCCCCCTCGGCTATCAACTGAGTTGTTTTTATTTGGAGCTCAACGCGCGTTCTTCGATAATTGAACGCGAACGCAGCTATAGTAGAAACGCCCTATTATATTCACGATGTTTGACCACAGTGGGCAAAATGGTCAATCTAGCGACGTTTAATTCAATTTTCAAAGTATTTGTTTGCGTCCAATTTGAATCTCTATCGATTACTAATATCGCACTGAGCAAATCGATAGGCTCGATTTCGATTGACGTGCTCTAGTTGATCAGCTGTGAACAGTCAAACATATCATATGTTTTTGCAGGTGCATCATTAGGCTCTTCTGCGCGTTTTATGTGCGTTGCCAAATTTGATCTAAAATTTCCTTTGTTATAATTAAGTGGAAGAAAAGTATTATTTTTTATAGCTAGAGCTACAGGGTGCCTGATGAAAGCTGCTACCAAAAAAAAATTGAGTAACTTTTTTTCTATTTGATGAATAACTTATTTTTTTTTTTTTTTTTTGTTTTGTAGATTGATCTTTAAATTTATGGAAAATGGATAATTGGGACACTGAAACAAGAATTTGGATTGTCCGCCGCTATCTCCGGCGATCCTCCGACCAGATGGACCATAATTAGACTTGTTAATAATTTTTCCGAGCGTGGGACAGTCGAAAGAAGACCTTACCACCGAAACCCTAAAGTTCGAACGGAGGAAACAATCGCTGCGGTAGCTGCAGCCATACAAAACAATCCAAGAGTTTCGACAAGGAACTTATTTGCTCAAATGGGTATAAGCAGACAGTCACTGCAGTCAATAATGCACAATGATTTGAACTTATTCCCATATAAAATTCAAATGGACAACAAACTGAACGCAGCAGACTTGCCGATTCGCTTGGAATGGTTTAAATGGTGGAAGAGGACGAAAACATGTTGAACATTTCGACTTAAACGGCAACATAAACAAACAAAACTGTCGAATATGGAATGGTTCCAACCCACAGATACTCCATGACGCGGAATTGCATCGGCACTTCGTGTCACAGTGGCATTTAAATTCAATTATTTTTAGATCAATTAAGCTCAATTTAATAAAATTGAGTGAGTTTTAACAAAAAATCCATACAATGAAAAAAATGTATTTGACTTTCTTAAGTATCAATATTCTCAGCCACCTGTATGTATTAACTAAAAAGCTTTTGTTTGTGACAAGTGCTTAAGAGTTTATAAAAAAATAGGGGAAAGTTAACTTCGGCTCGGCCGAAGTTTTGTATACCCTTGCAGCTTCCATTGAAAACAAAAAAGTTTTTCTAAGAATACTTTTTGGACATTACTTTTCCATGGGATCTACACTATAGAGATGTCTGATTTCGATTAAGCTTGGTTAAATCATGGAAAAGCATAATACACTGTTAATTACGAAATTTGGAGGCGATCCCATTTAAAACAAAAAGTTTTTCTCACTAGAACTTTTTTTTCGACCGATCATTCATACTGCAGCTATATGCTATAGTCATCCGATTTTGATAAAACTTTGTAGAAATGTGTCCAAAGAATATAAAATAAGTGTACGCCAATAAAAAGGACGTTTTCATTAAAAACAAAAAAGTTTTCCTCACTCGAACAAGTTTTCGACCGATCTTTCCTATGGGAGCTGTATGCTATAGTCATCCGATTTCGACCAAACTTTGTAGAATTGTGTAAAAAACTATAAAATAAGTGTATGCCAATGATAAGGACGTTTTCATTAAAAACAAAAAAGTTTTTCTCACTAGAACTAGTTTTACGACCGATCGTTCCATGGCGCTATATGCATGATCGTTTCGACCAAACTTAGTGAAATTATGAGAAGTGATAATAAACTGAGAAATACGTACTTTGAGGCTTTCCAATAAAAACAAAAAATTTTTTCTTTAAGACTAGTTTTTCAACCGATCGTTCCATGGCGTATATGAAGTCGTCCGCGGTTCCGACAAATGTGCCTATTTGTACTAAAAGACTCGTGCAAAGTTTGGTGAGGATAGCTTTAAAACTGCGGAGGAGATAGCAGAAACAGACGGAAGAAGGACAGACGAGGAAAGTACAACCAGCCGTATATCGAATATATATACTTATGTGGTCGGAGATGCTTCCTTAGCGTTCACACTTATTTGGGTATACAAAATTTAGTTAAAGTTGACTATACCACAAACCACTTGAAAACAGCAAATGTAAGACTTCCGTGGATCAGAACTTCCGATATTTGTGGGGATTCGCGCTAGAATATTTTTATTAAATTACGATATTGTCTTGTGCTTGTGAAATGTCTAATATGCATCCCGGCCACATCTAACTTTACATGATGTTAAATTTTTTAGGCACAGAGGACGAAACGACCAATTCAGCGGAATGAAGATTAACATCTTCCAAACTAAGGAAGATATTCCCAATCTGTTTTCTTTTTATTAAAAAAGTAGGAAATCAAGATTTAAAATAAATTTAAAAATTTTCGCCCACTGTGCGTTGGTAACGTTCATGTCGTGATTCGTCGAGACACTCCGTGACACGTACAAATTCAGGTCACGGGTGCACCTCTAGTATAGATTCTAAAGATTTGCTATTATCAGCAAGATATTTTCATAGCATTCTAAGTTTCATCCAATCTTCCATTAAAAATTGTTAAAGTCTTCAGAATCCTCTAAATTTGAGCTCTCATTGACAACAGTTTCCACATTTTCCATAAGTTCTTCAACAAGCCAATCTTTAAGACACTTTAGAATTTGGTTGGAATCCACTTCAAATAAAAATGTGGACTAAACAAAAGTCTTTGCTTCGCTTTAATCGGCGGTGACCCAGAAATCTCTTCCAACCAAATTCCAACCCAAAACCAATTCTCGGTTTCAAACCTCTCGTGTTTTGTTGGGGAAACGAAATCTCTCGAAGTTCTGGGACACCGAGGGATTACTCTAGCGATTTGCAAGCCAACCGAAACCAAAATCTCTAGAGATTTCCAGGACACCCTCGAATAACACTGTGCAAGTCGAAAAAAAAGACACAACCAAACTTGACGGATCCCCCCTTTTTCGGGTCCTAGGAATAGAACTGCATCAATTCTTTTTGGAGTTACCACGAGCCCTTTATAAGATTTTTTTGTTTTTAATATTTTTATCAAATTTGCCATTTTCTAGGGAACCACATATTTTGTCACGACCAAACTCGACGGATCCCGCCTATATCGTGTGCTAGGAATCGGACTGCGTCATTACTTTTTATCAAGTTTGCCACTTTCAAGGGAACCACACAATTTGACATGACCAAACTCGACAGATTCCTCTTATTTAGGGTCCTAGAAATCGAGCTGCTTTATTACTTTTTTGAGTTACAACGATTTTTTGGTCTGGGTCAAACTTTAGCAAACTTTATTGTAATGTTACAAGCTAAAAGTTTTGGGAACACTTCAATCTCTGATATTGGGGCTTAGAGGGCCATTCGGGTCAATATGTCGAAGAAACCAAACTAAACTTCTTGTTTTATGGATTATTTGCTCATGATTCTCCAGTATTCAAGTTTTCGGTTCCGAACCTTATAACCAAATGTAGATCGTGTTATTCCATGTAGCTATCGAGTTTGTTCGTGGCAAAATTGGTGGTTCCCTTAAAAATGGCAAACTTAAATGGCAAACGAAATAGGGGGGATCCGTCGAGTTTTATTTGGAAAAAAAACTATCACAGTGTAATCGAAAATCAATTTGAAACTCCTTTTTAAGAGCATCTTAAGGTGGATCATAAGTGGATCGCCCTGCAGCAGATCAATAGCAAAAATGACAGACTGATAGCTATTGAACTTTAACCAATCCTTGACCTTGAGCTGGCGAAATTTTTCTTATTGTACTGCTTCCTATTATCTAGCATGGAGCATATAGTGTTTATGCGCAGGGAATGTTTACCGGGTGTCCAGTCAAAGCCACAAACAGGTCCCTCAAACTTTTTTTCCAACTTGCCAGAGCCGCAACATATCAGCTATATTGTAATCGCAAATGCGTTCATATCGGCTGTCCGATTTATTCTCTCCACTTTTTATAGTATGCAAATAAATATGTATCTAGGTACAAATATGTAGCTAGGAACTTCCAAACTCTGATTGCAGGGCATTTGAACTTCCTCATAGTGGAAAGGAAATTGGTTTCTCGTGTCACCTGGGAATAACAAAGAAAGTTGAATAATAAAAACAAATCAAAGCCAAACAATTTCAAGCGACAATTGTTATGGTTTGCGATATTATTCATGCAACAACAAAAGAATGACAACCGCATGGCCACCAACTAGCCAGAAGACCACCTAGAGATTCAAATTGGACGGCACCGTAGCAGCTGCTGCCCGATTGCAAAAGTTTTTAAAAGTCACAAAAGTTGTCTATCCTGCTGTTCCTGAATGGCCTCTTCCATACCATTTCCATTTCAGTTCCCGACTTGATTGAAACTATTCCAACGGCACTGCCAAAAGTGCCCAATCACGAAGTGGATCTCAGATCTCTTCATTTCACCCAAATGAACAGCACTGCACATTGGGGCGCACACACAGTCATACATAATTCAGGACATCTGCGAGCGCGCATTTAGCCTCCACCTTTCCTCCTACACGCACTGGGAATGAAGGGGGCGTCGCACACATGCAAGTTATTTGCAATTCCAAAGCGCTGTGAATCTCGCAGAAAAACAAAGACAAAGGCGTCGACAGCAAAAGAAAGAACAAGTCTAAAGGAGAATACATTTAAAAGTATTTCGCGGTTTGTCACAGTCAGTGTCGAACTCCAATTTTCACTTGGCAGCTGCGTCTCCCTGCCGCTGCATTGCAGACGGCATAAAAGAATAATGTCGCTCATACGCCATGTTGTCGCTAATATTTTGTCGAACTAATGAAGCATCTTTAGGTATCATGTGCGTAGGCACTGGAGCTGCGTGTGGGTGGGTGGAAAGATGAAGCCAGCTGCCGCTGCTCTTTTGCGGCTGCCACTGTTTGTGTTTTCTCACACACGTGGTTTACTTGTGTGGTTGTGTGTGTGTATGGTAAACACACCTAGGCCACCCGACAGCGTCGGGTATGCAAACATATTTATGTGGTTACGTGCTGCTGCATATCTTCTCAAAATTTTACATTTCACCAGGCAACCAGGCATTCAACCAAGCAACCTTCGTGGCAATATTTCTCCTCCCGAATCCCACACAGTCTGTATGCATAAACCCAATTCCCACAAACACACCCCAGGCCCTCCACCCACTCTACGTGATGGGCGGGTGACAAATAAGTTTCGACACATGATGCCACAATAGGAACCGCGAATTTCATTAGAAGTATGCCCGGACTCAAAACAAAAAGGGAAAAGGAATTTGGCAAATTTGAGGTTTTTTCGATAAAAGAATTAAACACAATCGAATTGAAATGGATTGGATTTTCACCTTGCTCCTACGAGGGCGGTCCCAGAAATAGCCGACCTAACTACTAAGACACAAAAATTTATCATTTTTTTTTTATTTTTCAACATAGGATCCTTTTAGGTCGATAAACTCTTCCCAGCGATGTTCAATAGCTTCGATACCTTTTTTATAATAAGAACTGTGAAGCTCTTCAAAATAGGCACCTCTTCATCTCTTCATTGTTGTCAAATCTTTTTCCTCAGAGCCATTTTTTCAAGTTTGGAAATAAGAAATAATCAGAGGTTTGCTCCCTCTGATTATTTCTTGTCTGGCGAATAAGGGGCGTGAGGTAGCAATTCAAATTTTAATTCATTAATTTTAGCCATTGCAACGGCAGAGGTGTGAACCGGCGCATTGTCATGATGGAACAGCAAACGCGGCACCCATCTTGCGCTTAACTTTTTCATGTCCAATTTTTCGGTCAATATGCGATGTACAGCACTTTTTGAAATGCCTACACATTCAGCTAACTCTCGAACTTTCAATCGCCGGTCACTCAATACACATTTTTTAATTTTGGCCACCATTTCTGAAGTGGTCACCTCATGTGGACGCCCATTACGATGTTGATCTTCGCAGCTCAAACGACCTCGCTTAAACTCAGCCACCCAATATTTTATTGTTGTAAACGAGGGAGCAGAATTACGTAAGGTAGAATCCAGCTCCTTTTTAGTATTGGTTGGACTAAGACCTTTTATATGAAAGTATTGTATCACATAACGATGACCAATTTTGTCCATGTTTGCAAATCAATAACAAGCGTTCTCTATTAAAATCGATCAAAAAAAAACTGTGCAAGGTTAAGCCACCAAACTTCAAACTTAAGCTTTTAATAGTCGGTACTTCCCCCTTTTAATATTTTTTGTGAACGTTTTCCAACACTACTGTGCTAGGTCGGCCGTTTCTGGGACGGCCCTCGTAGAAGTGTGTAATGCATAACAATTTTGACGAAGACATAAATAAAAGAACCACTATTGCGTTGTTGACCGAAAGTACTCCAATAATATTACGCTCAGAGAAAGAGTTCCAATGTAATCGGAAAAGAATTTAAAAAGTTTTTTATTTCAAGATTTAAGAATGCTTTGTTTTTGGAAGTACTTAAACTTAGAATATATCATTCTTTGACCCTCTATTCGGATTGAACTGATATCAAACGTTTTTGAATTAAGAACTTTTCGTACTAACAGAAAATCGAAAGTTTTAGGAAAATATAATATATCTACTTATTGCCTTACACAGAGAAAATCAAATTAGCTACACGCCCCGTGTAGTTAACCCTGCAAAATCTCACTCGAAAATGTAGAAAACAGAAACCTACACGTGTCGTTTAGAAAAAACTACACGAACGAAAAAAAAAGAAGGCATGCAGAAAGGTTACATGACAAGAGAAAATCTGCGATTTTTCAAAGTATTTCCACATTTTTCACTAAGCTTTCGGAATTCAACACGGAAATGTAGGTTTTAAACATTAACTTTTAGATATTGAAAACCTACACGCGCGTGTAGAAATTCTAAACGAAAATGTAGCTCAAAATCAGTACAGAAAAGTTACATTTTTTATCTAGGAAACTGATTTACCCACGTGCCGTGTAGGTTTTCTAAACAAACGTTAAGGATTTCAAATGCTAAAGGCTACATTTGGAAAATCTACACGAAACGTGTAGCTTTTCGTCGCTTTTGTTTATAAATGTAATTTGCGGCATTGCCGCGCGAGTGATTATATAATCGTATGTGCTAAGCTGCCGGCAATTGTGTCTAAGTTCCCGAGACAAGGTAAGTAAGTTTTGAGTTCATTTGTTTAGAAAACCTACACGGCACGTGTGGAAAACAGTTTTTTAGATGAAAAATGTAAGTTTTCTGTACTGATTTTGAGCTGCATTTTCCTTTAATGTTAATGTAGAAAACCTACATTTTCGTGTGGAATTCAGAAAGCTTTATGAAAAATGTTGAATTACTTTGAAAAAACGCTGATTTTCTCTTGTCATGTAGCCTTTACATTTGTCCACGCAGCATTTAACTTTTCTGCATGCCTTGTTCACCTTTTTTATTTCTATACGTTCGTGTAGTTTTTCTAAACGCCACGTGTATCTTTCTACATTTTCGTGTGAGATTTTGCAGGGTGAGCTACGTTTCGTTTAGGATTGTCGTTTCTATACGTGGCGTGTAGCTAATTTAATGGACAATAAGCTGAATTGTCAAAATTTAAGCTTATTTACTAAGATGGTGTAAAAGTTATAGAGTTTTGGCCAAGAAATCAGGTTTATGGACCACAGTGCAACGTCTGAAACCTTTGAAAACACGTTTAGTTAATCCAAATTCCCTGCAAACTTAACACAAATACTAAAACACCAAATCTTATTTACAAATATCAATAACTTGACAGGACATGACGTTGAGTTAAATCGCCTCCTGCAAAAACCACAAGCAAATAAAACCTCCACCTGTGCATATACATAAGTGCTTGTGGAAATATTTGAAACTGTTGAAAATTCGCTTGTTTGTGAATTGCATACTTCTAGGCAAATTTTTGTATCCTTTTTGCCAAAGTTATCCAAACGGGTCGAGTAATAAAAATAAACGCCTTCGAGCTCTGCATCTGAATGGCCCTTGAGTGAGTTATGATGATCTGTGAAACAACACTCATAAGTGGGAAGTGTGTGCTATTCGCACTTATTCTCTTGGGTTGTACAACATTAAATAGATTTATTGCAACAAAGTAGATTTTAACATAAATCAGATTACCCATAGGCAACATAGAGCCATGATTTTTGCCAAAGTATAATAGATGAGCGTGCCGAAAGTGAAAGTTTTTGTCTAGCCGGCCGTTTATGTGAGATACGAGTTCGCATTTATACGGCACAATATTTGCAGACACTTAAATGGACGGCACTTTACACTCTCCTCATCCCCAAAAGGGGGCACTTTTAAGTCATAAAATATTTACGGCTGGCAAGGAGCGGAGCGCTCCTGTATTTGCACTATGAGTATGCTCGTACTTAGTTTACGGCCATCGTAAATTGAAACACACATCGAAACCTGCAAAACAATTCGCCTTAATGGGCAAGGCGGCGATGGCGGACACAGTGCGTCATCCAGATTATAGCCAGCTGCCACGCGCTCTTCAAGGTCAGAGCTTCGGAGGACGCACATATTTCTGTTTGTTTACTCGCAGCTCCGATGAACTTGACACTCGGCTCAATTACTCCAACACGTGTGGCTGCCGCCTGTCCATTCAACAGACCCAGACAACATTATGTCCTATCTAATGGCTTCATATTCTCAAGGAGTTGATTTTATTCGGTGGTAACTAAAATAGGAAAGGATCAGAAGGAAGAATCAAGTCTGTTTTTTTAATGGTTGGCATTGGCCAAGTCGACGATTTACTTATGTATTTATGCAAATGCATCACCGTCTTTTTTTGTAAAAGCCTTCACAAAATTTTTAAACAAGCCCAGTCTTATATGAAGGGGTGTAATTCTTTCCGTTCGGACATTCTTTTCGAACCTAATGTTCGTGGCTGGCCCGACTGTCCCATTTGCACAAAAAACACAAATGTATTAGTATATCCTTGTAGCAATCCTTGAACTATTGCTACAACTTTTAGGTCTGCTGCAAATTTACCAATTATGTTACAAGCTCTCAAAGCTTTCATGTGACTTCATGATTTGTGAGCATTTCGGTCACTTTGTTACCTAGAGTCGGCCTAAATTCATTATACATTAGAACAACTAGTGTCTGAGCTGATCTTTAAAGCTCTAACAAATTCAAAAAGAGGACCATAGACATTTGTAATACCATTTGAACGCTAATACTGAAATTGCTTATTTTTTTAATATTTGCTAATAACTTCTTCAGTTTCCAACAGATTTTGATAAATGAGCACTTGTTTAATATGTTATATATTTTGGTTCAAAAATGCGAAAAAAATTTGGGACTATCTCGATTTTATATAAGGAATGACTTAAATTTGTCGCGGATGAGAAAATCATTAATTATTTGTAAACTTGTAATTAGTCAATGTTGCGATGTTTGATCATAGAAGGAAGCATCTCCGACCACATAAAGTATATATTCGAAGGGAGCTGAGTTGATTTAGCCTGTCCGTCTGTCCGTCCTTCTGTCCGTCTGTCGTTCGTCTGTCCGTCTGTTTCTATGCTATCTCCTCCGTCAGTTTTAAAGCTATCCTCACCAAACTTTGCACGAAGTCTTTTGGTACAAATACGCTGCACATTTGTCGGAACCGGCCGGATTGGATGACTATAGCATATAGCTGCCATAGGAACGATCGGTTGAAAAACTAGTCTTAAAGAGAAAAACTTTTTGTTTTTAATGGAAACGCCTAAAGTACGTATTTCTTAATTTACTATCCCTTCCCATGATTTCAGTAAGTTTGGTCGAAATCGGATGACTATAGCATATAGCTCCCATAGGAACGATCGGTCGAAAAACTAGTTCTAGTGAGAAAAACTTTTTTGCTTTTAATGAAAACGTCCTTATCATTGGCATAAACTTATTTTTTATACATTTGCATAATTCAGGTCGAAGTCAGATGACTATAGCATATAGCTCCCATAGGAATGATCGGTCGAAAAACTAGTTCTAGTGAGAAAAACTTTTTTGTTTTTAATGAAAACGTCCTTATCATTGGCATACACTTATTTCATATACTTTTACACAATTTTTTAAAAGTATGGTCGAAGTCGCATGACTATAGCATATAGCTCCCATAGGAACGATCGGTCGAAAAACTTGTTCGAGTGAGGAAAACTTTTTTGTTTTTAATGAAAACGTCCTTTTTATTGGCATACACTTATTTTATATATTTTGGATACATTTCTTCGAAGTTTTATCAAAATCGGGTTATTTAGCATATAGCTGCAGTATGAATGATCGGTCGAAAAAGAACTTCTAGTGAGAAAAACTTATTTGTTTTAAATGGGATCGCCTTAAAATTTCGTAATGAACAGTGTATTATGCTTTTCCATGATTTCACCAATTTTGGTCGAAATCAGTAATCTATATAGTATAGATCACATAGAAAAGTATGGTCCAAAAAGAAGTTTTAGTTAGAAAAACTGTTTTGTTTTCAATGGAAGCTGCAAGGGTATACAAAACTTCGGCCGAGCCGAAGTTAACTTTCCCCTATTTTTTTTTAATGAAAACGAACACAATTGGAAACTTCTTAATGATTTTTTATTGAAGTCTATTCTGTAGTGGAAAATATACAACCAAATTCTAGAAGCTGTTCCTCATTTCGACTATTAATTTTCTATTTTTATACCCTTGGAGAGGGTATTATAAAATTGTCCGGATGTTTGTAACGCCTAGAAGGAAGCATCTCCGACCACATAAAGTATTCTATTCTCCGTCCGTCAGTCCGTCTGTTTCTATGCTATCTCCTCCGTCAGTTTTAAAGCTATCCTCACCAAACTTTGCACGAAGTCTTTTGGTACAAATACGCTGCACATTTTGTCGGAACCGGCTGGATCGGATGACTATAGCATATTGCTGCCATAGGAACGATCGGTTTAAAAACTAGTCTTAGTGAGAAAAACTTTTTTGTTTTTAATGGAAACGCCTTCAAAGTACGTATTTCTTAGTTTACTATCCCTTCCCATGATTTTACAAAGTTTGGTCGAAATCAGATGACTATAGCATATAGCTGCCATAGAAACGATCGGTCGAAAAACTAGTTTTAGTGAGAAAAACTTTTTTGTTTTTAATGCAAACCTCCTTATCATTGGCATACACTTATTTTATATACTTTTACACAATTCTACAAAGTTTGGTCGAAATCGGATGACTATAGCATATAGATCCCATAGGAACGATCGGTCAAAAAACTAGTTCGAGTGAGGAAAACTTTTTTGTTATTAATGAAAACGTCCTTTTTATTGGCAGACACTTATTGTATATACTTTGGACACATTTCTACAAAGTTTTATCAAAATCGGATGACTATAGCATATAGCTGCAGTATAAATGATCGGTCGAAAAATAAGTTCTAGTAAGAAAAACTTTTTGTTTTTAAATGGGATCGCCTTTTTGTTTTCAAAACTTCGGCCGAGCCGAAGTTAACTTTCCCCTTTTTTTAATCAATTTCAAGAATAATCAACTATCAATTGCTGCCATTCAAAAACCAATCATAAAAAAAGTTTCAAATTTGGCATAAAACAGCTTTAAGTATTCTAAATCATTTCCGACAATCGTTTTATCGAAAATTTCGGCCTGCTGGCCCAGTGTGCAGAGGCGTGAATAGCGGGGGGTTTTGGGAGCTTCCTCCCCATTGAGTTTAAAATCGGAGTTGTAGCGTATACAATCGTACATAAACAGAGCCAAAAAAAGAAAACTTAACTGCCTTTTTAAAAGAAATAATAAAATAAATAAGATAACAATACAACAAATTTTAAAGACCCACAAATAATAAATAACGCCCTAATAGCCTTCACCCTCACTATAGTGGGTGTGTACGTGTAACCGCAGTATTAACTACTACTGGGACTTTTCATTATAATGTTTCATAATGTGAGTCGCATTGTGGCTTATTTTGGTCCATTAACTTGTCCAAATGCCATTCTGTCTGTACTTAATTGATTTTCTTTTGCCGCAACGACAAACGTAGTTCTAAATAAATAAATAACAATCACCGTGGACTTTATCAAGGCCCTCTTGGAATCTGACTGCATCTTACTTAGTTATGGTCACCTCACTTTTCTTTGCCGAACAATTAGTTTGGTATTGTGCTGCACATTTTATGGCCAAAATTAACATATCCCTTGTCGTAAATCAACACTTCCTTCCGTCTATAGGAAAATTAAAACGCGGAAGCATAAAAACAGCTTCCACTTGATTTATTTTCTTATTAATTTCCGCTATTCACACCGCACAAAAGTTTCGCTCCATGTTGACAAGCGACTCTGTCCTCATCTACTCTTTGCCCAGAAAGGAAAAAGTGAATACATTACAGAAACTCCCCGGGTAATTCATCGTCGCTCTTGCCCAACAATCCAATTAATCAGCAATAATTCATAAAATTAGAGCCACAAGGAAGCGGGTGGGCTTAAGTAGATACTCACTATGTGCATACTTACATATTTACATATGTCCTTACTGAAGAGGTAGGGGTTGTTGGGCGGTTGTTCCTCATAAATTAAAATGCGTGTGAAGTAGAAAGTGTAACCCCGCTGAGGGCAAGCGAGTTTTTATAATTTTTGCAACAAATTAGCAAAACAATAAATTTGCAAAAATAATAATGGGCAACTATATTAAGGCTTCTTTTGGAAGGTATGAGTTCTCATGCTGTTATAAAATCGCCCATATTTTCGCTTTAATTTTAGAAAAGGCTTTTTGTAAAATAGAAAGAAAATCTGTCAAGCCCGACTATAATATACTCTGTCACCCTTGCGACCGGTGAAGCCCATAATTTTTGGTTTCCTTATAACATGACTAACGTTCATCCGATCTTTACCAATTCTGTGATAAATAATCCTGATTACTAAATATGTCCAGAAGGTACGAACTTTCTATCTATTAAACTGTGGGAGATAAAACGATTTTTTCCGATTTTTGTAATAAATTTTTAAATACCATTTATTTCTTATTTACCCTTACCCCTAAAGGCTGATTGCCAGAACGCACGAAAATAAATTTTTATGTCGAACTTTACATGGATTGAAACACTTTTGAGCTAATTTAAAATCTGAATGCTTATGAAAAGCAGTCTTATGTGAATGAAGTATTGTGCCGAAATAAATTTTTATGTCATCTGGAATCAAGCCTTAAAGGCTGATTTCCAGAACGCCCGAAAATGTACTTTTATGTCGAACTTCACATGAATAGAAACAATTTTGAGCTACTTTGAAATCTGAATGCTTATGAAAAGCAGTCTTATTTGACTGCTTCAGCTTTTAAGGCCTAACTCCAGATGACATTAAAAATTTATTTCGGAACTATACTTACTTCAAATAAGACTGCTTTTTATAAGCATTCAGAGTTCAAAGCAATTGAAAATTGCTTCTATTTATGTGAAGTTCGACATAAAAGTGTATTTTGTGCGTTCTGAATATCAGCCTTTATACAAAAGAGAACTATAATTTCTCACATCTCAGGACCTCGGCACTCTACACGAATGACGGACATATTCGGGGGTGTCATAGAGATTTTGGTTTCGGTTGGTTCGCAAATCGCTCGAAAAATCCGTCGATGTCCCAGAACTTCTAGTGATTTTATTTTCTAATTAGAAAGTCTAATTTAAAGGTGTGTGTATAAGATTACTGCTGCGTCGCTCGCAAATAATTGATAACAGTTTTTGTTCATAGCTGTATTGATGGTTTCAGACTTGCCAGCCCTGTTTGTGTCTTTGCTAGTTCGCTAAGTTTGCGAAGGTTAGAGAAGTCGGTTTGGTTGGTTTGATTATTGGATTGGTTTGTTTCTCCAAATCTACTAACAAAATACGAGAGGCTTAAAACCCACCGAAAGAGATTTCTAGGACACCGAGTATTGGTTTTTGGTTGGAATTTGGTTGGAAGAGATTTCTGGGACACCTCCGATTAACGCTCCCCTATACAACCGGGTCGCGCGTGACGATGGCGAGATGACAGTAAAGAATTAAATCAACAAGTCCGGTGGTCGAATGGCAAGACAGTTTTGCAATGGAGAGGTCGTGAGTTCGAATCTTAAGGCCCCAATACACCAAACAAATTTTTGCGCAAATTCACACTCATTTAGCCCCTACACTACGCCAAAATTTCGCTCAAATTTCAGTAGAGAGCAGGCGCTCGTCAAGTAAAGGTGGAAGAAGACGCAGCAGTAGCCGTTGCTTCAAAATAAAATAGGGCTGACGAGTTGACGATCTTCCGCTTCTTCCGCTGATGGCGTTAATTTGTTCGCAGTTTTTAATTACCGCTGCTTTTTTATGATTTATTTTTCTATAAAAATTTCATATTGGGGGTTTTTGATATCTCTGTTGGAGTACTCCTTCGATTTGATGTTCCACAGAGCAGGCAAAGAACGGTACACTTTTATGAATTCTAAAGTAAAATTCTTCTCCGCTTCTTTTTCCATGATTTCAAGTACCAAACGCTCGAAAACTGCTGAACTGAACGCAATTTGTGCAAAGCGCACACACACCACACAAACATATGCACATTTTTGCACCAAAATCCCAGAAAATCAAAACAATTTTGATTTTGGTCTCGATTTGCGCAAATGCGTACGTGTGACGCATACACTCATACTTCACTAACACACATAAGCGTTTTGCGCAAAACCCATTGATATAAAGTATATATATTCTTGATCAGCATCAACAGCCGAGTCGATTTAGCCCTGTCCGTCTGTCCATCCGTCTGTCCGTCCGTCTGTCCGTATGAACGCGTGTTTCTCAGATGAAAAGATCAATAAGATCGGTCGAAAAACACCGAAGTTATATACAAATCAATTTCGCTTGTGGGAGAGAGGGGGGGCCTTGTATTGTCAGTTACCGCGTTTGCGCGTGCGTGTGATAGAGTGTGTGTGTGTATGTGTGAGTGTGTGTATATGTGTATGAAAACACAAGAAGTCAAGGGAACAGGGTATTTTGTAGTCGGGGCACTCGACTACAGCTCCCTTACTTGTTTTTTTAGTTTTGGTGTTTTAATACCCTGTTCCCATTGAAAATGGGAAAAGGGGGAACATGAAGTTGTGCAGAAGTATGTAACAGATAGAAAGAAACATTTGCGACCCTATAAAGTATATATATTCTTGATCAGCATCAACAGCCGAGTCGATTTAGCCCTGTCCGTCTGTCCGTCCGTCTGTCCGTCCGTCTGTCCGTCCGTCTGTCCGTATGAACGCGTGTTTCTCAGAGACTATAAGAGCTAGAGCCATGTAGGTTTGCATGTAGGTAGGTGTATACCCGATTCAACACGAGTTTGTTTCAGATTTGAAAAATTCTTCCCCCTCCCCCTTTAAGCGCTAAAAACTGTCAGAGCCACAATTTTTAAGATAGACCTTCCAAACTTTACATATATCTAGTATGGCCCAATATCTATCTATTCTGAAGAGATCAATAAGATCGGACAATAAACACCAAAGTTATAAACGAATCAATTTTGCTTGTGGGATAGAGGGGGGGACTGTATTGTCAGTTATCTCTGCGCGGCCGCATGCCATGCGTTTGTATGTATGTTGGAGTGTGTGTATGTGTGAGTGTGTGTATATGTAAAGGAAAACAAACGAAATCAAGGGAACAGGGTATTTTGTAGTCTGGGCACTCGACTGCAGCTCCCTTACTTGTTAATCTTGTCTATGTCTTTCGATATTTTAAT
>JAEIFV010000929.1:0-121606 GCA_018904265.1 Lordiphosa collinella | reverse complement strand
TTGTTGGCCCATAACTCTCTCTCCCGCTGTCTTTCACTCTCTCTCGCCATGACCAAACGCCACTGTATTTTCTTTTCAGCTGCGCAGACTGAATATTTCTCATGAAGAAACTGCCAGTCCACAAAGTTATGAACCTTGGCCATAGAAAATTAATATTTACCGAAATACTTTTAAAGCAACAGCTGAACAACAATTGAGCTTCAAAATATGCAGATCAACACAAAAATTTGTTTTCTTCCGCATTTGGAGATCCTTTTTACGCCCGCTGTGCACAAAAATATTAACGGGCCAAAAGTTCCGTTTGTGAAGCATGAAAGGAAAGACGAAAACTGATTGCCAAAAAGCAGGCCAAAAAGCAGCACCCAAGCCAGTGCAATCTCACACTCAACAAAGGTGGGGCTCCTGCGGCAGCCTCCTTCAGCCGACGCTTTATTTTCCTGCCAAATGGCGTGAAGCACTGCTAGATTCTAGGCTGTTTGCCAAAAATACATGAGACACACGGCCATGTTTGTTTTTTGTTTGTTTGAGGCGGTTGTCATAATTTTCAAGTGACCCCAGAGCGGGCTCGACCAGGTCAACCACATGAAGGTGGTTTACCCTTGGTAACCACACCACAACCTCTGATTTATGAGAACTACACAGAGAAATTGCTGGAGTGCCTACTTTCCGTTTTTTCTGCTTTTTCAAAGAAATTTTTTCGTGTTATGGGTGTAATTCTTTCTTTTTTTTTCATTAAGTTACCTGGGCAATAAGTGGGCGGCTTTGCTGCTGCTTTCAAAGTTACCTTAAAAGTTATTAAAATTTCACCCTTGAGGAAGTTTTTGTTTATTAATGAAAGACAATTAACACGTAACTGAGTTTGTTTTGGCCCTAAAGCAAATAAAAAGTATAAGTCAGCATATTTGTTAGCGTCTCTTAGTGGCGGAAGGTAACTAGGGGAATCGTTTCCAAAAAAAAAGTCTTTACAATTTAATAATCTTTATATTGAAGTAATTTCTTTTGAGGATTTCATGAAGCTGCTCTAGGGACTTTACTTTGCATGATCACTAATTGTGCTAACTGTTCTGTTTTGGGTTCTCATGTTCATATCCCAAGAGTTTAGTTAGTTGTCAGGTCATTTTTCAAGGTGCGCTGTAAATACAAAGTCCGGATTATTACCCCTTTCCCAAGTGACAAACAATTTCTTAGCCACATATCGTTTGTCATATGTTTGAGGTCTTCGTAGGTGTCATTTTTTTCGAGTACTCTTTTAGTCATTTGGGTTGTCATCGTAGTATTGATTTGCTTACCCCTTTAGACAACACAAAAGAATTGTCAGAAATTGCTGTCACCGCATGGACTAAGTCAGCAGGCGGCCCTCAAACGACTTTATTACAAAACAAATCATCGAAACTTTTGAGTTCTTTAAAGTTTTAATTTGCCCAGCAAAGTTTCTAAGGAAAAACGTTTTTTAAATTTCAACAAATTTGATCGGTTTTCAAATGCAGCAAGCCCAAGGCTGTGGTTTGATCTGGGGTCCAAAACTTATTCATCTTTTCAAACATTTTCAAGGTTTTTTTTCGATATGTTTCAGATTTGATGGACGGTTGACTGGTTTCTCGTCGGTGAGTAAAAGATTAGAACTCTTACACAAACTTTTCTATAGTTTTCAAATATTTTAATTGTTATCATCAAACTTAATTCCAATAAACTTTTACTCCTACTCTACACATACATCACTTACTACAAACATTAATATATATTACTATCCAGTTAGCTGATGCTACAGCAGCTACTTAGAGCTCCTAAGCTTGTAACTTTCATACTTTTTATGACTGTTTTAATGACCTTTATACAGTTAACTTGCAGTTTTTACTGGCTCGAGGTCTTGTTATGCTATTGGCATAACTTAAAACAGAGGCACACACCACAACAAAGGAGGCTTCAGGTTGATCGGACGCGTTTCATGAGGGGCCAGTTTTTTAAGTTAGTTTTTTTTGGTTTTTTTTAAGCATGCTTCGCATTCATTTGATCATCTAATGAAATCAAATTAAGTCAGCTAACGCCTTGAGGTGCACGTCAAATTTCCCAATCCCCTGGGGGTGGGTTGGCTGTTCAGCCTACCGCTGACGAATGGGCCTTGTTAGAATTGTGGCAAGTCAATTATTGTAAGAAACTAACCGCTCCATGTATCGATTTGAATATTTCTCAATGGTTTCGCATAAAAGTGGAGTGCCCAAGTCCCGGAATATGGTGGTGTTACATACATACTGGTGCGCGTTTAAAATTCTTCGAAGAGCCTTGCTTACACAAACCTCAACTCTCTTAATGGTGGTAGTGCAGGCCGTCCTCCAACATGTAATACCCCAGTTAAGAGTAGGGAGGACTATGGTCTTAAAAAGCCTGACTTTAGCCTTGAGGGAAAGGCCACTCTCTGGCCGAAGTAACCAGTCCATCTTCCGAAGTTTGAAGCGGGCAGAGCCACACACCCGATTGACATGGGGTCTCCAGGTGAGTCTCCTGTCCAGTGTGACGCCTAGATATGTAATGGTGTCCTTGTGGGCTCCGACGAGCTTTGACCAAAGTGAGTCGAGAGTATTGCCCTTACGTAGTGTAAAGTAGCATAATGCGCCTTCTCCACTACTCTTTATTGTGAGGCCCAACACTCAAATTCGTCGAGAAATTTCTGTGCTTTTTAGCGGCAGATCTGCGACTGTTGCTTGAAGCCAAAGCGGTCTCTCGGTAGGTGGCGTAAGTGGAACCTGGGCTATCAAGATATGGAAGATCAGCAGTGTATACTGTGTACAAAACAGGGCCAAGAACACTACCTTGCGGGACACCAGCCCGAATAGGACGTAACAAAGGATCGCGCTTCACGCAATTCAACAGAAAGCTCTGTCCTTCTGCTCGAAAGCTCATACACTAAGAAAAAAACGGGGATAAATGTGCCCAAGCGGACTTCCATTTTTGAACATTTCATTTTTTCTCACAACAATCCGGATTTCACGCACTAAACATCAAACCTACTCATTACAACAAACAAACGAGTCGTACAAAGCCTTGTTACCGAAGTCTCGCTCAACAATCTTGTGTCAGTTTTCTCTGAATTATCTTGTGTTTTGAAATGCCCAAGCAGTTATAGCATTGCTGGCATGAGAAACAAAAAATATACTTTACACTCAAATATGAGACCGCGATAATTTAAAAAAAAAGTTCCCCAAAAAATAGACCGAGATGTTCCAAAATTGTTCACAAAATGTTGCCAAAAACACCAAGTGTAGTGTCTTAAAACAAACGTTACCAAAATAAGTGACAAAGAAGACGAAATTTGTAAAATGAACTCAAAATGTTCCCAAGTTGAGTCCAAAATGGTATTAACGCCTAACACTTTAACGATAACGAGATCAAACAACTGGTCTTAAAATTGCGTTCATGAAATGACACCGCCTTTCACAGTTCACAAAAAAGCGGGATTACTCTACTTTTGTCAACGAATGGTCTTGATTTCGGTAGATTTTGAACGGTTTTTTTTCGAGTGTACACAGATTACTACTGAAATGCTCATTTTGTGCATCAACTACTCTTAGCTTAAATGCATAAATTTCTCAACCGACCGGCAATGGGAAACCTGTCTTAATACCCTTTTTAAATGTGGAGCAGAAGCTTACAACGCATAGATATAACTATTTCCGACCTCAAAAACTATATATATTTTTTGATCGGGGCGACGAACTGAGTCTATTGAACTTTGTCCGTTTGTTTGTCTTTCTACCACACGCTGCTTATATGTCGGAACAGATCGGAACGGATGACTATATCATGTAGCTGCCATAGAAACGATCGATCGGAAAACTAGTTTAGTGAAAAAAACTTCTTGTTTCTTCTATGGGAAATCCCAGACTTCCTTTTTATTGTTTTTATTGTAGGTTTCTTAATATAGGTAAAGCGAATATTTTTATGACTTTAAACCAGAGGTTGCAACAACCGGTCCTCTCTTTGTAGTTATCACAAAAAACCGGTTTCGTGCGGCACATTGACAAAGAAGGATGGAAGCAACCTTTAACAGCGCTCTCTGCTTTTTTCCGTTGTGAGAGAAGAGCATCACATTTGTTTTTGCTTTTTTCGCTGTTGGTCTATTGACGACCGTTTGGGATAGACCGCTTGCCGAAAAGATCTTTTTTTTGTATTTGCAATCAGTGTGCGCTTCTTAGGCTACCGATATCAACGCATGTTTGTATGTATGCGACAAACTATGTGTGCTCTCTCATTCTCTCTCACTTTGACTTTGTTAGCAGCAACATTTTTGAAATAACATTTTAGTCTTTCGGTCTTCAAATGACTCACACTTCGTAACCGCTTGACTGAAATGGGCCTGTTATGGGGTTGATGTCAGACCGACCAGCCTGAGTTTCGGTTCGGTTCAGTGGTTCATATGGGCACATTATGAAATATTATGATTTCTGCCGTAATGGGACTTTACGCAAGCTTTTGAAATTGAATTCCTATAAACCATTTGAATTTCTTTTGCAGATTTGTCTATAAGTTTCTAGACTAATACCCTTCGGAAACAGAGAATGTCGGCTAGAAAAGAATTCGTACTATACATCTTACAACACCCTAATTATCGTATTATGTGCTTAGATTGAATTATGGTAAAGAATAACTACAGAAAATTTAAAACATTGTCCCCTAGAGGACGACAAATCAATAATCAACTTTTAAGAAAAGAATGCGATTGATAACAGGTAAATTAAGAGATCGTCGGGCGATTGCTGAAGACATATATGACTACATGTATTATATCCCAGCAAACATTTTATGAAATTTCTGATCACATTCGAGACTTTTTCGAGTCCTCAGTCTGATGTAATTAGCTATAAATGCGCTTGTCTTCTCACTTTTGTCGGGAGAAAATGGTACCCTAGCCACAACTCTTCAGGAAAAGAGTCATTTTTAACCAGTTCTTCTGATCATTTTCAACTTATTTGCGAGTCTTTTTTGAGTCGTGCTTGAATAAAACACATTTTGGGCATATGCATAAGTAAGTTTTGAGTCTTCTTTTAATCGCCCAGCAAGCAATGTTCGGAGCGCTCTGAAAAGAGCCGAGCTTAGGAGCGTTTTTGGAGTAAACTTCCAGCAAACATTTTTGATCAAATTCGAAACATTTTCGACCCCATGGTTTGATTAAAATAATCATAAAGGAAGGAAAAAGGACTTGAAAAAGACTCATTAAGGTGATTTTTCTAAAAACGATTTTCCAAATGTTGCGTGCGTTATGTCAAGTCATTCTTAAAGGTGATATCGATCCGGCATCGCTAAGGATTAATTCGGTCTATCAGTGGTCTCCCTTGTAGAGGATTCAACTGTTTAGGGGTTAAATATTTTCCTTAAAGTTTTAAAGCTCTCTGCAATTTATGGTCCAAAAAGGTTTTTTCATCTTTTTTTTTTTTAAATTTCGTAGAATTTCCAATTTCCAACAATGCTATCAATAATTTTTAGCTAATTTATGAAGGCCATTACTCACAAGAAATCTTACCCAAAAAAAAAAGAAGAAATATTGACTTGAATAATGTTATTTTAGCTGCATCTTTTGCCTGCCGCTGTCGGGTCACCATAAATCAGTAGGAAATTTCTTTTCCATTCAGAAATTGTGCTCTGACATTAACACGTGACACATACTGCTCTACCCCCATCACCACCCACACTTAACAACCCGCACACCCCCTTCTGCATGGCTGTTAATTTCATTCATTATTTATGGTTTACCTCAAAAACGCATCGGCGCAGTAGGCGCAGTGGGCGAAGTGGGCGCCCCCCCCCTTGGCTGAGTAACACTTTTAATTAACAAACGCACGAAAATGCTATTTTACATGTCATATCACGAAGAGAGAGAGAGAGAGAGAGAGAGACAGAGGCGGAGAGTGATATGATGGCTGAGAGGGTGGGGCAGACAGACAAGTAACCGCATTTCATATGCAGTCACTCACATGTTGAGGCATGAGTTTGGCTTTAGTCGCCCACATTGTGTATACGCCACGTGTGTGTGTGTGTGAGTGTGGCTGAGTGTGGCATTTTAAAGCCTACTTTTTTGGTGTTGCATGGTGCAATTAAATGCTGGCATTAATCAACAGGCAAGGCAAAGAAGAAGAAGGAACAACTGCAGGATGCTTTAATTTATTTAGACCAAAAATACAAAACGCAAGCGAAAATGGCAAACGACAGAAAATTTATCTCTTGCACGCCTTGTCGCATAAATTATGTTCCTCCCCCCCCGCCTACTCCTCTCCAACACCACTACTGGGCGAAATTAATGAAAGCAACGCAGCGGCACCAGGCGAAAAGATGCCGAAGCAGCGTAAAACAAAAGACAAAAGACAGTTAAAATGAACTAAAATCAAATGAAATGTGACTAAGAGGAAGAGCGAGGAGGAGTAGGGTGTAAGCCTAATGACAACCACAATAAAAGTAGAGAAAGAGAGTGTGAGAGGCAGGCAGGAAACGGAAATGAAAGCAGCAAATGCCGCGTTGCCCATTAACGGGAGAGAGGGAGGAGACGCTTCTTCCCAGGGAATGCAACAAATCACACGAGCGCACAGCAAATGTTGCATGGCAAATGCGATTGTCAAGCAATGACCTCATTAGAAGTAGCAGACCGCAACTAAAGAGAAAACATAGTCCTTGGCCTCAGGCAAGGCTGTCAACACGCATTTAAAGTCATATACGTCAACGCGGAGAGAGTGCGAGATAATCAGAGCTAACCCTTAGCGACACGAGCAGATCAGGGGGTAAAAAAAAGAAGACAGAATAGACTCAAAGGTGACATAATGTGGCAGACAGACCCGCCCGTCAACCGCACTTGCGACCGTAAACTGTCATATCCGCTTAAGCCAAGACAACCAAAAACAAATTACGTCGCATTTAAGTTTTGTAATATGCTTAAAATTAAAACACAAGAAGAAAAACTTTACTCCACTCCGCTGCAACTTCACCTGAGAGTCCCCGAAGTAATGTTTTCTTTAGAAACTAAACCAAACCCACAACAACAGGAGCAGCCGGAGCTAGACAATGGACTGCCAGTAGTCCATAAAAACCAAAAGGCAGCGGCAGCGGCGGCGGCGGAGGCGAAGGGTTGCTAGTCAGACACAAAAACTAGCAAAACTTGCAAATGCACAACACACAGAGAACAAGCAGCGACAACAATAAGAAAAACCGCATGCTCAACATGGGAAAAAGAATGGGAAGGAACTGACTACATACCGAGCTGGAGCTGGAGCTGGGGATGGGGATGGGGATGCGAGGATACAGCCAACAGTCAGTCAGCAGACACATTGTCTGCCACAGAATTTGTTGCAATTGTCTGAGCGAGGGTGTGTGTGGCTTTCTTTTTTGGTTGGTTGCTTCTCAAAGAAGGTGACAGCTGTTAAAACAACATACACATGCATACAGAAGAAGTACAAGAGATACAACTAAGTTTGCTTAAACTTGTTTTAAGTATTAAGACATCTGTTGGATACAATCAAAAACGATGACCATGAATGAAATTGTGAGCAGTAAGTAAAGTAGGAAGTTAATGGAAAAGGGAGATTGACTAGAAATCAGTGCAGAATGCTGATGCTCATATTAAAAGTGAGAGAGAAAGGATTATGTTGGCTTAAGACCTGTCCTTAAAGTAAGTCCTAAAGATCTGATTAGTTCTCTGTGCTTAAAACGAAGGTTCGAAATTGCTTAGAGTCAAGAGCTTCTAGCAAAGACCTGCGAGTTGTTTGCTGTTCTCGGGGCACAGCCGAAAAGAAACCAAAGCGACAGATTTTTAATTCATTATACATATTTTTACTCAGCTCTGCACACTTCAAAGACAGAATAAATTGAAGCATAAAACTGTTTCTCTGCGCTTATTGATCTTAAAGATCTTAAGCTCAGAAAGTTTTTGGGAAAATCAAGTTCGAAAATATGTCACTTACTTTGCAAAGTTTAAATATCTTTGCAAAGTTAAACATTGAATTGCATTGATCAATTTTAAGTTGAAAGCCACACAAATTGTTATGATGTTTGAAGTACTGCCCATCATCGGTGCGGACGTTGCTACCCTGCATTATGGTTTGTTTTCCTTATAGCTCGACTATCGTTCATCCGATCTTCACTAATGCTTTGGCGAATCGCTAAATAATGCTGATTACTAAATATGTCTAGAAGGAACGAACCTTGTTTCTACCAGACTGTGCGAGATATGAGATTTTTTCCAAATTGCGGTGCCAGGAAGGGCGTGGCCGAAATTGAAAAAAAAAGCTTGATCTGCCTGCAACTATAAGTATATGTTTCATATATGTAGAACCTTTATCTCTTACCATCTCAGAAATCTGTGAGTTCATACGGACGCACAGAGGGACTATAACGGATGACAGCTAAAAGTCTGCACGAACTTTAAAATGCCGCCATAACCACAATTCTCAACGGCTCTTTATGAAAATTTGACAGTTTATTTATGACTACATATACAAAAGAATCGCATCAATGGATTTGGTCGAAAGAATCGTTATCAGCCACTCGACGTAGCTTCCGGAAAATGTGTCCGCAGGCGGCCTGTACGAGCTTGGGGGGAGCGAATCCTGTTGGTCAGCTCTTTGATATTTTTGGCCTTCCAATTGTTTTTTTAAGCTGTAGCACTCAGACTTTCAAAAAAAAAACTTCAATTGGACGACACTGCGGCAAGTTTGTTGGGTTCCGTTCCTTTGGTACAAAAGGGATATTGGCAAAAAGGCGATATTGGTTGCACATCCAACGACATTGAGATTTGACAGTATGTGTTTGGTCAGGTGTGTAACTTGGTGCTCTTTGCTTACGTCTGGCAACAATATTATTCTTTTTCAGCACTTTCCTGATGTGTTGTTGGCTGCAAATAAATTTTCTGGCTGCATCTCGTTGACTTATGTTGTCTTTGTTGTTAAAAAGTTAGGTTAGCTTTCTGACAGCTTGGCCGGTCATAATGTTTGCTTTCCGACCACTTCCAACTTCCCTTTTTATTATTTTTCGTTGCAAAATACTATAAAATGGTTTACTGTAAGCACTTTACCTTTGTCAGCGTGCATTTTGTAGAATTTTACAACGCGATCACGAAGACGTTCTTGCTCGGACGGCATGATGGCGACTACTTGTCTAAATTTTTGTCAGGGCGGGCAAGAAAACGTGTTGACAGGAGAACAAAAGAGAAAGAAATGTCATCCCGAAAGCTTTTATGTAAAGCTCAGCTAAGGGCGTGCTCTCTCAAAGTTTGTGCCGATTTTTAGTTGTCACCCGTTATATACTCGGTTTAAGAGGCTTTCTTCTGACTGTTACATGTAATTGTACAGAGAATACAAAATAATAGTATAATCTTAGAGGGGTCGGTCATACCAGTATATCTGAGCTTGAAAATATCAATTCCAATCGATTTGTTATCTTGCTTTCCCCACTATGTAGGTAAGGAAATATCAGAACTTTCAATTAGAGACTCATGTATCATACTAGATGCGATAGTATGCGGTTTTCGAGAGATGATAGGTAAAGCCTGTGACTATAACGTTTCTAGATAAGAACATGCAATGCAAAGAAAAACAATTGCTTTTTCACTGACTATACGATTCAAATGGTTATAAATAGTATCGAGGACTCGAACTTATGACAAACAAGGCATGTGTAAAGAACTTTGGTTACATGCGGGTCATCGAACTCCTTAGCCCTTCGTTTAATAAACGCAAATACGCCCATTGATTGGTTCACTATTGATGTAAAATGTCGTTTGAAACGCAGTTTATTATCTAGAACTACCACCAGATCATTTAGTTCAGAGTCAATTTATAGGAAACTAAAATAGGTGAAATGTAATATTAAGGTTTAAACTTTGAGCAGTTCAATAAAAGAAGATTCGTTAAACAACTTAGTAGGCCTGTAGAAGACCTGGGCTTGAAATTTTATTTTTTGGGTAGATATAAAAGACAATGATTCACCTCATTAGCGAGCGAGACGAAGGTATTTAGGAAGATCATTTATAAATAAAGCAAACAAAAGTGGACCCTTGACTCACATCGGAGGTGACATTAATAGGGTTAGACATATAGGTTGCCAGCCGATTTAACAGTGACACTGGAGAACCGAAAGGATTTTGTTTTTGAAATACAGGGTCGAATGCCTTGCTCAGATTGGATTATTCTTAAGACTCCGTTTACCACCAGAGAGTCAAATCTCAGCAGATTGATAGTGTTTGATCTTCGACAGAGCTCGAAAAAAGTGGTCTCTTTTAACAGGCAGTCAGAACTCGAACTCTTTATTCATAACTAAGTATTCGTTACTAAGTACTCGTTACTCAGTACTCGATACTTAGTACTCGATACTCAGTACTCGATACTTAGTACTCGATATTCATTACTCGATACTAAGTGGTCGATGTTAAGAACTCGATACCCGATTCTGAGTACTCGATACTTAGATACTAGGTACTTGAGACTCAGTACTCAGTATTCGATACTTAGTTCTCGATTCAAAGTACTCGTTACTCAGTATTCGATATTTAGTACTCGATTTAAAGTTCTCTATACGAAGTACTCGATACTAAATACTCGATACTAAGTACTCGATACTTAGTATTCGATACTCAGTACTCTATACTAAATACTTGATACTAAGTACTCGTTACTCATTATTCGATACTTAGTACTCGTTTCAAAGTACTCGTTACTCAGTATTCGATACTTAGTACTCGATTCAAAGTACTCGTTACTCAGTATTCGATACTTAGTACTCGATTCAAAGTACTCGATACTAAACACTCGATACTAAGAACTCGATACTTAGTATTCAGTACTCTATACTAAGTATTCGATACAAAGTACTTGATACTTAGTACTCGCTACTAACTATTCGATACTTAGAACTCGATCCAAACTCAGTACTCGATACTAAGTGGTCGATGCTAAGAACTCGATACTAAGTACTTGATACAAGGTACTCGTTACTTAGTATCCGATACTTTGTACTCGATTCAATGTACTGGCCACTCAGTATTCGATACTTAGTACTCGGTTCTAAGTACTCTTTACTAATTTATCGATACTAAGTGCTCGTTACTCAGTACTCGGGTGTGTGTGCCGGGCCAACCGACTCCTACTGCGCACTCCTCTTCCCCTACACGACCACCATCAAACGCTTAACAACAACACCACAAAATATGCGATGTCAGCGTGACGCGTGATATCAAATTGTACTTCTACTTTAATCTTCTGTACCGAAATTAAAGATGTTTCACATCAAAAACATGGAAAAAGAAACCTAAACCAAATTTATCTCTTTCTTTTCTTAGCGAGCACTTTGCTCAACCAATGAGAGTTTTTATTCGCTCTTCTTCTGCATTTGTTTCCATGAAACACTTTGCTGGGCAGAATCTATCGGAAGTGTCATTTGCAGTAAGCTGCAAGTGTGTATGCGTGCTAAAGTGCTTCTAAGATTACAACAATAGCTTAAAGCAACAACTTGACTTGTTTTGCTCAGTTGCTAATGCTCAGCTTATGAGAGCCGAACGAAATTATTCCCTTCAAGCTGTTATCATAAGACAGCTCGTGGTAGAGCTGGAGAAACATCGATGGTTACATCGATGCGTCAATGTTTTAATCGAAGCTAAAAATCGAAGCTAAAAACATCGATGCTTTTTTTCCACTATCGATGCATCGGTTACAATAGGTGAGATGAACATTTTGAGTCACTTAAATCTTTTTGTTAATTTTTCTTTAATTTTAAAGATCTTAGTGCCTTAAAGAGTGCGAGATGGGAAAGTTCAATTGATTCTATTTTTACGTTCTAAGACTTCTCTAGTCTTAATATTCCACCTAGCTTGATTAAATAAATAGGAATTTGCTAACGTCTTGTTGGTATCAGCGCTTATAACTCAATGATGAGATGATCGAAGTCCATCGAAACAGTCTGTCTGAGTATCCAAAGCTGCCCATATGTACGAAATCTTTGTTGATTTTGTTGATTATTGAATCCTAGACTTTAAAACGGGTAACAAGCACTTTGGCTTAAACCCAGATACATTATTTCTATTTAATCTAAAGCAAGAAAGTGCTTTGAAAAGGTACATTGGCAAACTCTTGAAATTTTAAAAAACATCGATGTTGCATCGATGTTTTACTTTCAAAACATCGAAAACATCTATGTCGCAAGACATCGATGTTTCTCCAGCTCTAGCTCGTCGGCTTCTCTTATATATTACCATGAAACACAAGAAAAGCAAATACCAAAAGTTCTGTTCAGAGAGTGGGCGAGTGTGTTTAATTTGTACCTGTCATTTTGGTGAGCAGACAGCATAGAAAAAATAGATTGATCATATTTTGAGAGCTCTGATTTTTGACTAGCAAAAACATGAAGATTGTATGAAATTAGATAACTGCCAAGATATAGTAACTCTACTGAGATTAATTGCACAAAAGTTTTAAGGATTACTGGAAGCTTAGATATTCCCCTATTCCTCAAAAGTTTTCAACAATCGACTTGCAGCCTTTTGTGAGCCAAAATATGATCAAATATTCTTTCTAAATAGTTGGAAACGAGGATCGATATTGGTAGAAACTAGACTTCTTGTTTAATAGAGAAATAAGTCGCGGCCGCTTTTCCTCCAAACTTCTAGTGTATCAGATGTTGTCAGGAACTAAAATACTCACAAAAACCCATCCAGACTGAAATAATGTGGACTGAACTGAGAGCACAATGACATATCCGCCATACCTATATAGTTGTATCTTGTGTAAGACTGAGCAATTTCCATTCAAAACGAAATGCAACAATCTAATCCTTTTCCTTGTCGAATCATGTCCTTGCCTTAAGTATTATTTTTCATAAATATAAATCCCAGCTAAGCGCCTGTCCGTGCATATTTTTAGTTATAATATTTTTCAAATGGACTTATAAAATTAAATCCTTAGGCTAAGCAAACAAAGAAGCAAAACACAGCATTGACTTATCAAAAGAGAGCTGGAGCTGGGGCAGAAGCAGCAGCATAACTTGCCACATTATTTATATACCAGACAATTACTCAACAGTGGCAGTTTTCCTTTTGCAGTTGTTGTTGGTTGTGGACCAAATTTGTTTTGGAAGAGATACAAGTTTGTACAATTTCTACAATTTATACTCCAGTTGCATTTATTTTGCCAAGCATTGAAACCGCAGCAATTAACAAAGAGGCAGGCCCTGGACCGAGTCAAGTGCTGCTCTTGGCACTTGCTTATCTCGCATCGTTGCATTTTCATAATAAACAAATTCTTGGGCCGGGACGGGCCGTGCCGGGCGGGGCGAAGTCATGTGGTTGGTGCGTTGCAAGCCAAGCCAAGCCACATGAAGCATTTTCTCACAGTTGAGCGGGCAAGGCAATTATTTATATTTTTTGGCTGGGATTTTGGCCAAGCCCACGCCCCGTTTGATAGCCGCCGAATGCCACATTAAAGTCACACATTAAAGCAAGGCGAATAAAAATTTTGCTGGGCAGGCAGTACGTGGTCAGGATACTCAAGTAGTGGGACTCACGCCACTCCTGACTTTGGCCTGAAAGTACTTTTCATTGTTTTCCTCTGCCTTAGTTTTATGTCCGGCGACGTCTGTTTTGTTGTGGCCACAAGCAACAAGGACTTCTAATTAGCACACTGTCAGCGCTGGTCAGGACAATGGTAGGACAACGATGACGACGACAAATGTGCTTAAATGGCCGCCACTAAAAACTCAACTAAAACTAAAATTGCACGACTCGAAAAAAGGACGCGAAACGGAAGCCGCAACTGGCAAATGGCGAAGGACATTCGCTCTCTCTCATTCTCTCTCCTCTATATAGGTAGAATCCAGGCTATATGTATGCATATAAAGCGGCATTTCGAATCCTAAGCGGTTGATATTATACGAACATTTTTGCTTGCTCTCTGGCGTTTTATTTCCATTTTGATTGCTGGCGATTTCTTTTTTTTTTCTCTGTTTGTGTTTCAACGCTTGCCCCCAAATGTATGCAACACATTTTGTATGCAATGGCCGCCACAGCAAATCCGCTAAGAAGGAAGAGCGGGCAGCGGCCACTTCCGTGCTGCGGGGCTACGGAAATGGTGGCGTCAGGTCGCCAGAACGACACCAACCGGGCCAAAAGTGAAATCCGAAGCGCCGCTGCCAGAAACACATGCACGGGGCTTGGCCAATTGAATGTGTGGCTCTGGTTTCAAGTGCCGCCACTCAACTAGCACTTATTGCATGCGACAAACGACAAGCGACAGCAGCAGGCTCCGGCTCCGGATGCGGCCGCAACTTTTTGTCGTTTTTTCAATTTCAGCATTTCACTGAAGTGGTGTGAGTGCTGCGAGTGCTGCGAGTGTGTATATGTCTCTACACTTAAAGCAGTTAGCACGATGACCATCATTGGCATATCCATGTATGAATCCCAGCTCCATCTCCTTCTTCTTTACCCCCCCAGTGCCATTTACTGCACATGGCGCGAATTGCAGAGGCACCCCGTCACGTAATTGTTAAAAGGAACAGCAGCAGCAGCAGCAGCCGGAGCAGCAGGCACTGGCACAGCATACACATTACGTATACGCAACAGCAGCCGCTTTGTGCTGGAGGATTTTTGCAGCAGTGCCTAAGCGGCCATGAAGCCAGAAAACAAACACAGATAGAGAAGGAGAGAAGTTTACGAAGCAGAAATTCCCTTTCAAAAATGGAAAACAAAAAAAATTGTAATTGGATGGCAGCGAGAGGCGGGATAAGCCCAGCTATAACCATTACAACGGGCACAGAACAGGCAGTAAAACCTAAAGAACAGTTCATAATTCTGAGTCAGTTTAGCTTAATTTAATTTTAAGTCAACTAAAATTCTCATAGTTTTGCAGAATAATTCAGCTTAGAACGTTTTGAGATCTTTTAAGACTTTTTAGATCTTACTTTTGGGCCGTATTAAGCTGGACAAAGTTTCGTATACATCAGGTATTACCAATTAAAGGAGTACATAAGCGCGCAGAGGTTTTTACATTATTTAACGTTATGTTTTCAAAAGGATGCTGTTGAAAGAACCGGGAGACCTTTGATACAGTTCTGTGCCGAACAACAAGTTCTTCGTATAATACTTCAAAATTCTATGTGGACTTGATTTTCTTAAACTAGTTCCAATTTGAGTTTAAGTTTTACCTACTCAAAAATTTGCATTAAGCTTATCTTTGTAGAGAAGAGCTCTAAAGGGGCAGTCAAAGCTGGCATTACTTCGTGACCCTACTGTGACATGAAACTGTGGAATCAAGAAGTCTAGTCCGCGCCAGTAACTTGACTTAAGGTGGATTGCCTCTCCTCCTATATACTATAGCACCCTCAATATAATCCGTCAGGTTTGCCCAACCCATGGCTCCATCCAGAGCCGCGACGACCTCCTCTGCCTCAAGCACTTCCTTCTTAAAATATTGACATCGAAACTCTTTCAAAATAGGGCATCTTCCGATAAAATGATGCATGTCCTCTATCTCCTTCCAGTTGCAAAGCGAGCACAATCCACCGTTTACCGTGTTTCTGGGGTTGCTATTTAGCCGCAGCATATCTCCTCTCGCCTTTAGGATCCATGTAATAGTCCTCTGTGTGGAGCCGTTATTGCAGAACTCAGCCCCTACCGCATAGTTTAAGTTCTTGAATATGCGAACTTCGCTCGATCTGGCCATGTTCACATGTTCCTTCTTAGTTTCTTCTGTTATGGCTGTGAGTAGAGATACACTACCTAAAATCCATTCCGAGTGCGTTGCATTTCCACTAAGGGTGATGTTATGATCCTCGAGTTTTCTTCTAAGCGTCGCGTACCATCCAATCCCCTGTCGGAGCACCAATCTGGTGCTGTTGTACTCGAAAAGTGTTCTCGCTATATATTTAAGGTGCAGATTTAGGCTATAAATATGTCCGTCTTCTAGGCCTGCATCAGTCGCTAATAGGTAGTTTGGCGTATTTTCCGGCAACTTAAGAATTCGTTTTATGAAATACCTCTGCAGTTGGTCTGCTTCTTCGCTTACCTCGCCTCCCCAAACTTGAGCCCCATAACAGAGAACAGCTCTACTTATGGCATTGAACACATTCCATTTTGCGCTAAGGTTCAGGTTATCGCTTCCTAAGAATTTAGCCCATACGGTGTTTATGCTTCCTTTTGCTTCTTTTAACCTGGCATCCACATGTTTTTTAAAGCTCATGGAGGGTGTTAACACGACTCCAAGGTATTTAAATTCCGAAACAACTTGAACAGCCTCCGTATGAAAGAACCATTTTTCTGATGATGCCAGTCTTCCTCCTTTTCGAAATACCATAATTTGCGACTTTGACCTGTTGACCTCCATTCCCCACATAGTGCAGTAGCTTTCTAGTTTTCTTATCATGTCCTGCAGTGTCTCGGGCTTGTCCGCAAGAATGACGATGTCGTCCGCATACATGAGCACTCGTATATTTGTGTCTCCAACCATTACTCCACCTTTTAGATGCTCGTGAATGTCATCCAGATATAAAGCAAATAGCAGCGGTGACATGAGACATCCCTGTTTAACTCCATTGTGTGTTTCAAAATCCTCCGATAGACCGTTACCTGTCCAAACTTTCTATTAGTTTAATCATTTTCGTTGATACTCCTAATCGTTGCAGCTTGTATAGGAGGAGTCCTCTAGGCACACAATCGAAAGCAGCCTTAAAGTCTACGAAATAGGCATAAACTTTGCGTTTTTCCTGGAGTTTTATTTGAACTATTGATGCCAGATTAAATATCCCATCTACTGTCGAGTACCCACGCCTAAATCCTGCTTGGTATTCACTAAGTTTTCCGCCTTTCTCAACCCATGTTGCTAGTCGTGTGGTCAGAACACTCATAAAAAGCTTCGCTGAAGAGTTGATGAAAGATATTCCACGGTAGTTTTGCGGGTTATTTATATCACCTTTTTTAAAAATTGGGAAGATTATGCTCTTTGAAAAAGATTCCTCTACTTGCTGGACTCTGGACTCTGGACCAAGAGTTCGTGTAGTTCATTGGGCGCATTTTGCAGAAACTCATTGGTAATTCCATCTTCTCCAGGTGCTTTGTTGACCTTGGCTTTGTTGAGTGCACTTTTTAGCTCTTCCATAGATATCGCTCTATCCAGTTTTTCATCCTCCAGGTAGTTTGGGGCGTACAGCATGCTAGGCGACAGTATACTCAGTATACGACACCTTATACTCGATGCTCTATACTAAGTACTTAATTCTAGGTACTCAATACTAAGCAAACAATTCAAGTTTAAACTCAATACTAGGTAACCAATATTCAGTACTCGATACTTAATACACAATACTTTGCACGCAATTCTTAGAACTAAGTATTTAATTCTAAGTAATCGATACTCAGTACTGAATACTTTGAACTAAGTTTTTAATACTAAGTACTGCTATCTCACTACTCGATACTCTTTACTCAACTCTAAATCTTAGTACTCAATACTAGGTACCCAATATTGAGTAACCGAAAACGATAATAGGTCTTTCTTTGTGCTAAAATTAGAGGATGGGGGTGTGTCAAATTTTACTCGTAGTCAATACTGGAAAATTGGACTATAAAGAAGATGCTTTAAAAATTGCCAAGAACCAATAAAACAGAATAAATATCTTGGAGTGTACTTCACGCCTCACTTTTAAGAACTTGTAGTTAGAAGAAACCGGAGGCAAAATCCAGCATCAACTACATATGGAACTCTCTTGGAAAGCCTAATGTAAGCATCAGAGCTAAATGGAAGCTGTTCAAAGCTGTTGCAGAGCAGTTCAGTCTTATGCCGCCAGGTTGGGATACAGATTTTGAAGTGGTGGATAATCTGCAGACATTTTTCTTTGAAGAAAATCATAAGGCCACCTCCAATGCCCCAGGGGAGACTTGCGTGAGATGCACTACTATACCTTAGATTTAGACCTTGGGTACGTAGGGAAAAACCTTTTTGCTATGGGGAGAGTCGACTGCCGCACATCCTTACATCCGAAATTATAAGAAAAATAGTTTTTTGGGTACAAGAGCTGGATAAAATATGCGCTCCTCCCGCTATCAACTAAAAAGGGGGTCAAGATCTGTGGAAGAATGGAATACGATGAGAATCACGATTGTGGAAGCCCTTAGACAAAAGGCGCATGCGGAACGGGTGACGAGGAAAGGGTCCAGCCAAACAAGAATCTACAGATACCTCGACCATACAGCTGCCCTAAAACTGCAACACCTGGCAACCAGCAACATCTCAAGGGTGATGAAAGCGCGGCTTGATCTGATTACGTTGTCATAAAATACGTACAACAGATCGGTACACATGCCTTGTCCACTTTGTAATACCCGAGAAAATGAGGATATGACTCACTTTTTGGGAAGATGTCCTAGCCTTAAAGATCACAGATGCGCGACCCTGGGTAAACCATATTTAACATGACATCCTAGAATCACAACGATAACTGTAGCTTAGAAAAGATATTTGAATACATAGGATACAGCTAAACGACGAGAAAATAAAAAAATTAAACAACGCATAGTCAAAGCCTATTCTGAACTCTATATATTGGGACATTTTGTGTAGGTAAGAACTTATTTATTTTGCTTGATATCCAGACGAACTTTGTGTGCTTTTACTTTAAACTAACGACCATGTTCAGGCAAAAAGTGGGCTTGATTAACACCTTGTGATATTTTCAAGAGACACAATTGTCGCTCCAACATTTATATAGGAATGTATATACCCTTATTTGCCAGTTTCCCTAACTGACTGCAATCCAAAAGCACACACACACAAAAAAGGAACTAAAGTGGCCTGCTGTAGTGGCAGGCAGGACTCACCTGCAGACTGCAGTTATTATGACCATAAGCATAACGGTTATCTTTATTGTGTGTGTGTGTGTGTGTGTGTGTCCCTGTTCCTTTTTCCATTTGGGAAATTTCAGAAGTTCGAGGTTCTCTTTTTTTGTGCTCATAATTTAATATTTACAAAAGTAGAGCAGGGACAGAGAAAACTGCAAAATAATAAAACGAAATTACCAGAGACACTAGAGGATGCCATACACAAAAAGAAAGTGTGGGGGGGGGGGGAAGCAGGAGAGGGAGACAGGGCCCGGGGCTGCTGCAGGAAATCTGCGCTCTGCATTAAAAAACGCTTAGGGCAGCAACTTTGTCGCCTGCCAGGCGACGACTACTGGTCAGCCTCTGCTGGGCCTGGGTATTGTTCATTGACAGTTTTCGGCGACTCTGCCGCTCCAGCTCTTGCTCCTGCTCTGAGTGTGTGTGTGTGTGCGCGAGAGAGAGCCTGTCGTGCATTTTGAAATTTGTTTGTTTTTAATTAATTGCACGCGGCGCTGGGCGCTGGGCCTGGGCCTCATATGTGAAAGGGACAGTTACAGGGACAGGGACATGGGACTGCGTGCTGGACAGTGATTAAGCGACTGTACTCTAGGCATGCCATGTGAGATTTTCCGATAAAATCCACTCCAACTCTCAGACTGGGCGTGGTTTTAAAAAAAAAAAATTAAAACTGAAATCATTTTGAAGTTTCTTTTACTCTTCACATTTGCATAAATTTTAAATTTCAATTTGCAGCTACGAAAAATTAGCAGACAACAAAGAGAGTCGGAAACCGAAAACCCTTTTGTATAGCTAACGCACTTTTACATACCGAAGGAGCAGCAGTTGGAGGAGTGGGAGAAGGAAAGCTTTTGCCTTCTGCTTTTGTGACTTTTATCGAAGAATATTCCCAGCGTTTTTTTCTCTTTTGCTGGGTTTTCTGTGACTCGTTTTACAAATTCGTACACATCCGCTTGACTCTGTGTGTGTGAGGTTGTGTGTGTGGCTATAACGGAAAAGGAAACAACTGGCATTGGCAGCCATACGACGTTAAGGATAATCGTGATGACAGCATATTTTGTGACCCTCTTCTACTCTCTTGGCCTCTGTGTCTGTTCTTCCGCTTCAGTTTGTTGTCTTTAAAATGACATTAAAACTGGTCAAAACGAAGTTTACAAAGACATCTCAAAGTTAACCCCCCCACTCTGCCCTTTGGCTCTTTGATCTGTGGCGTAATTTAAAATAAATCACATTTGCTGTCTAACAAGTGGGCGTGGCACTTATATATATATATACACACATCAACTATCATACAGGGTGGCTACAGAAATGGCAAAGTTTTACTTGATTTTTACTAAAAAAGAGTCTGCTGTGCTCATTGTGCGAGTAGATTTTGTTGCTGTAGACGGTTTAAGATTTGCAGAATTTATTTACATTTGTTGATATTTTGTATAAAAATGAGAAAAATATCTACAGAAATTGAAAATAGTGTAGTGTGTCTAAAAAGTCCCAAAAATCTATATACAAGTCGATATGAAGTAGACTTCAAACTGCTGGGAAGGCACAAGGCAAACTTGATCCGCCTGCAAGCATAAGGAGTGTATTTTCCATCGATGTAGTACGTCCAGCTTTTAACTTCTCGGAGAACTGTGCATTACATACGAACAGACAGTCTTTGGCTTGTTAGATACAGACCAGGAACGTCCACGGGCACCTTACGGTCGCGTAGTCACCAATACAAATGACAACCACAAGAACACTAAAAAGAAAACCGATTATCGCCTGGTTATATGAATAAATACAGAATTTCATACTTGGATCAAGAATGTTTGATGTCAGAAGCTCGATGAGAATGAAAATTCTTGAACAGAAAGCAAAAATCTTGATCCAAGTATGCATTTTTGATTCCGTTTTTCTTGATCCAAGAGCTTTAATACTTGAAACAAGTACGAAACATTCTCAAATCAAGTAGAAAATTTCTCGAATCAAGTTCTAATCGTATTCAAATCCTAGATCTCATTCTTGAATCAAGTGCTAAACGTACTCAAATCCTAGATTGCTCATTCTTGAATCAAGAGCATTGTGTGTTGTCAAAAACCAGGAATTTTTGTTCTTTTACCAAGAGCTCATCAGGATCAAGCGAAACATCGTTCACTCTTGAATCAAGAGATCCACAGATTCAAAAGTAAGGGCGCCCATACTCCAGTCAATCAACAATTTAAAATCAGTTTTTATACCCTTGAAAAGTGTATTATAGTTTTGCCCAGAAGTTTGGAACGCATTGAAGGAATCATCTCCGACCACATATAGTATATATATTCTTGATCAGCATGACGAGCTGAGTCGATTGAGCTTTGTCCGTCCGTCTGTCCACCGTCCGCGTGTTTCTACGCAAACTAGTCCCTCAGTTTTGAAGCTATCGAGCTGAAATTTTGCTCAGACATATATTTTAGCTGCACGCTGCACATATGCGAAAATCGGATGATTACTTCTTGTAGTTGCCATACAAATTTTTTTTTGTGTTATATACTCTATACCAGAGGTACACTGGTCAAAACGTATATTAAGTTTGTGCAAAAGGGTCCGTCATGTCCGTCTGTTTCTATGCAATTTCCACCGTCAGTTTGAAAGCTGTCTTCACGAAACTTTCCACAAAGTCTTCTAGTACACATACGCTGGCCAAGTATGAAAACCAGCCGTATCGAACGACAATAGCATATAGCTGCCATACAAACGATCGTTATGGAATCGGCAAGAGTCTTCGTATTTATACGTTTTCTATTTTTTTCATGTTTCACTAAGTTTGGTCGGAACCGGAAGACTGCCATAGAATAGTTAGTTTTGGAAAACGGTAGGCGTCCTGAAAATTTATTTGAGCTTCAAGGGTACTAAACTTGGCCTAGCAGAAGCTAGCTTCCCTCCATTTTTTCATATTTCTTTTTCTGGTGGATTTTTAGTATGTTTTTGGCTATGGTTATCCACATTCAGAAATTTCGTTCGTTCTTAAATTTTCAAGAATTTTGCTCTTGAAATCGAGGTAAATTCGTTCTCAGTTTAGCGTTTTTAGGCGAGAGGGAGTGAGAGAACAGCGTTGAGTCTCTCTCAGTTTCGTTATTTATGGGAGAGAGAGAGGGATTTTTGCAGTTATGACATTACTGGCATGGATAGGCTGCTCTTGGACTGAGAGTTTTCAGGCAAAGACTGATGACGCTTTATGAAATAAATTAAAACAAAAAATCTAATGATTTTAAATTGATTCTTAATTCAAGAGTGAACGATATTTCTTTTGATCCTGATGTGCTCTTGCTACAAGATCAAATATTCTTGGTTTTTGACAATGCACTTTGTATATTCAAGAATAAGCAATCTCGTATTTAAGTGCATTTAGTGGTTGATTCATGAATTTTTCTACATGACTTGAGAATGGTTCGTACTTGGTTCAAGTATTAAAACTCTTGGATGAAGAACAACGGAATCAAGAATTCATACCTGGATTAAGAATTTCGCTTTTGGATCAAGAATTTTTATTCCTGTCAAACTCCTAGTATCAATCATTCTTGATCCAATTCTCTTTTTTTCTGAGTGCAGAAAGAAATTGAGCAATTTCTTGAAATTTCAGTTCACGATAGCTCTCTAAATGACTGGTTACTTCTTCTGTCTATTAAAACGATTCGAGGAAAAATTCCAAAATCTTTAAAACATCTCAACGCGATAAAAAATGTTCTTGAATAAAGAAAATTCTTAAAGAAAAAATCTAAAAAACTTCAGGCATTTTCTTGTTTCCGAATTCAATGGAATTGGTAGAATTGTTAAGTTCTAATTTCTTAGAAACGTTTTGGAGAACTCTGTAAAAATTTTTTTTTCAGCCATACATAAATACAAGCTTAAAGTTTAACTTTTAAATTAAACTTTCAACATTTCCAAGACAGAAAAGCAGGTTGTAAATTTAATTTTTTTGTTTTAGATGCAAGAGAATGTTTCTGTGAGATTTTGGAAAATTTCCGCAAACTTTTCTACAGATTTCAAAGAAAATAGAGAACATTTTCCCCTTGAAATATCTCCAGAAAATGCAGAAATTTTGTTGAATAATTTTGGTTGTGTGACTTACCTATATGTGACTATACGTACCCAAGGGCTGGTACTTGACCGCCGGTTGTGTTAGTTTAACATTCTAAGATCCTTATTTTTCATAAAACTACATATAACAGATTTAAAGAAGATTAAAGTATCGATTTCAGTCAAAATTCTTGTCACCCTGTACTCACATACAAATATTTCTGCTGCTTTAAAACTTTTCTTATTTGACAAATGTGATATTTATGTTAAGCAGCAGACAAAAACGGAAGTTGCCTTTGTTATAATATTTCTTCTTTTTCTCTTTTTTGTCTTTGTCGTTGCAGATGTTTCCGTTGGCCCCCGAAATTGAGGTAAGTAAGAAGGAAACTTTTCTGCTTAGCTGGGCTCAATTTGATGTGGTTCTTTAAGTGAGACTTTAATTGAACTTTTTTGCATATGTGTGTGTGTGTGTGTGTGTGTGTTTATTTATGGCCAACCAGCCACGCCCCATAAAGAAGAGAGCGAGCCATAAATTGTTAAGTTTTATCAGGCCGCAGCCCTTGAAGGGGGGAACCACCAGCAACAACAACAACAACATGAATAATAATGCAAGGCAAAAACTGCACACGCACAATTGAAGCGGAAGTGCGCATTGTTTCCGCTTTTAATAAGAGAGCTTGTTGTTCTCGGCATATTGAGGAGTCCTTGGTGTGGTGTAAGCCATAAATTGCATTAAATTGCATTTAAATGTGCCGGACAGGTTAAACAAAAGGCTGGCACTGATTCGGCTGCATGCAAGTACAGAAAACTCCTCGGGGGGTTCGACCCCAGAAGCAGCTTATTTTATGCTCGTGAGCATGAAAATAGTTTTCTGAAGTTTTCTGGTAACAACAATTAACATAAGTTTTGGACCACCTGCTGTCAAATTCATTTGTCAAGCCACAGACCATGATATATGGCACTTGGCAGGGTTTTTCTTCTTTTTTTTTTTTTTTGCCACTTGATTAGCATTTTGGAGCCGTGCAGGAAGTGGAATGGAGTGGTGAAGCGTGTCTATTGATGTGTGCTAATTGCTCTCTCTCTCTCACGCTCTGTGCTGTGAATGAAACTTTTGCATTGTATGTGTGCCTAACAAGGAAATCCTTTTCAAGTGCTCGGGACTGTTGGAGTATCCTGCGTTTCTTTGTCTCAAGCTTAAGTCAAGTTACCGACTGGCTTCGAGTACGTCTGCTGGTCGAGCTACCGAGTACTACTTCGGATGATTACTAGCACTTGATGTGCTTTGACTTGGCCAATTGAGGTTGTGGGTCTTGAAGTTTTCTTAGGCAATTTCAGTTAGACTCAACCTTAAGGAAATCAATCATTCTGCCTTTAGTTTATTTCATCAAAAGCAAAACATCCCCGCTTAACCCACTGACAAACACTTATCAAAACGCTCAATCAATCAATCAATTGTTGTCCACAAAAGTATAAAAAAAAAGAAACCACAAAAAATACCCCTCGACTAAATCAGCTTAGAAAAGGCCAACAGCACAGCAACTGCCACCGAATTGATATGGTACAAAGGACATATGGCATATACAAACAACAAAAAAAAAGGACGCCCGGCTTTGGCTTTTTGTGTGTGGCTGACCCAAAGACCCGACGTGCCCGGAAAAAACAAGGCAATGTAGGCAACAAATCAGTGCACAAATCGCACAAACAAAGGGACTGCCGACTGCCACCTGGAGAAGAAGTTGTCAGCAGCATTTCATGTCAGTCAAAGCAGCCGCTCGTTAGAGCAGATTTTTCGTTCCATCTCCTCCTTTTTTTTTTTCTCTGTCGTCTAATAAACCAATTTTTAAGCTTTGGCACATGCATAAATTTCAGCTTACACACAAAGTGTGTGGCGTGTCGACGACATCTGCAAGCAGATGTATTCACAAGTTGGCAGATACTTTGCATATTATGTCTATATGCAAATGACAAGCGCACACACGGCGTATACGTGATATCATACACACATTCCTGCATCAATCATCAATTGGACGAGTGGTGTTCAGTGTAAACATTTCATATTTCTCTTTTGACAAACTTTCAACCATAAATCCTTTAAAACCAACACAAATGTCATTCAGTTTATTGAAAAGTTAATTGCCAGACAATACAATAAATTAATGCCAATGAACAACTTCCTCTCGCTGTTGTTTGCTGGTGTTTGTTTAATTGCGGCCATTTTGTGCACAGTTTTCCCCTGTCATTATTTGGATTTTTATGTTTGTTTGTTTGTATAAACAAATTAGCCTGGTTGATATTGTCAACAAGCATTTAAATCATTTTAATTATTTAAATAATTTCATATATTTCAGTTTTTTATTATACGACATCCATTTTAGAGATAGACATTTTTGTTTGTATTTGAGTGTAGTTAGTGCGCTGGTGATGAAAGCTAACTGGGACTCGGACTAGGTAAAACTGAAACGAGAACGGTCACAAATCTCTATCTCGATTAACTGGACCGATTCGGGTTCAAAGAGGTTCGGTTTCGCTTGGGAATATTTTTATTTTTTCGTTTGAAAAACTTATTTAATTAAAAATATTTTCATAAGACAAGCAATTGCCTTAAAGAAATGAGAAAATCCTAAACCTTCAATATAACCATGAGTATAAGAAACATTATCAGCGGGTGCCGGGTGGCTCAGCGGCTAGTGTGCGCGACCGCTGTGCAAGAGTTCGTGGGTTCGATCCCGCCTCGGAACATCTAAAGAAAAGTTTTTCTTTGAACAAACTTTACACCCGGTCACCCCTACTCTGCTGTTGGCGCCAGCTTTGTAGTAATTAGCCATGCAAAAGCTTCTCAAACTGCCGTTCGGACTCGGCGTTAAACTGTAGGTCCCTTTCTCTTGTGCGAAAATTAGAAGCGCACAAGCCAAGACATTGAGAGAGTCTCGGCTTTCGCCCTTTGGGGCTGTGTCAAGCCATTTTACACACCTCGTTATCACCATCTCGACTACAACAAATTGGCACTGATCTTCGCTAGCAAAGCTTCAATGCTTGCCATTAAACTACAGATACAAATGATGGGAACCCTTTCCCTTTCCTGGTTCAAAGACACCCATGTGTTTACCAAACGAAGCAGAGTGTGGATCAAAACGCAGTCTAACTTTAATCGGGGGTTTTGTGCTCTCAACGTTAAATGTTTAATATCCATCCATATATTCCAAAAATTTTGAAAAAAAAAGCCCTCGATGGGCCGCGATTTATGACGGACTTACGTGCAGTAATCAATTGGCGGTCGACCATGGTCTTCTTGTAAATGAATTTTAAAATTTGCATTTTTGCCCATATAAAATATTCAAATGCTTTTCGAATTCTGCTTGTTTTTGCAAACAAATATACGAGTATATAGAAAATATTCTTAGCTCATGGGTAAGACGAAAGTTTGCTTGAATTTGAGGACGAAATTGAGGAAAACTTCCCTCCTTTTGTATCTGTTATCTGAACTCTTTGCCAGGCCCCCTTTTTGAGGTAAAGTTCAAGGCGCGCATTTTAACTTGGTTTCCCCAGGAGGCCTACTCAAAGTAAGCTCTAGAAGGACTTTTTTTCCAAGTGGTGCCCCAAAAGACTGGATTGCTCCACATTCGTCTTATATCTCCCACAGTTTTATAGATAGAAGGTTCGTGCTTTCTCAACATATTTAGTAATCAGGATCCGCCAAAAGAATGGAAACGATCGGATGAATGATAGTCGAGTTATAAGGAAAACAATCAATTATGGACAGCACCGGTTATGGACAGCACTGGTCACAGGTACAGAGTATATTATAGTCGGGCTTGACTTACTTTCTTTCTTGTTTTTATATGGAATTTGACAGCTAAAGGAAAGTTCGAACGTTCTCAGTACTCACCTTAAAAAGTTATGCTTGTTGGCCATTGAAATGAAAAGTAATTCGCAAATTACGCACTCGTTTAGTTGCCAAATGTACATTCAGTTAATTTTCTGTGACCAATTCTGTAACTTGTTTGTGTATTTTGAATTGCTTTTAAGGATTTACCTAAAATTTAGGTCCTTAATTAAGAATAATACTTTTGTTAAATGTCTCGAGAAATTGGCCGTACCTGCGAAAACGTAAATAGTAAGCCTCTCTCATTGCCGCACGTTCCATTTTCAATCGTTTTTCTTGCTTCTGTCGTGCCGATTTCGGTTGACCCGTGGGTTTTGCCAAATTCATTCGGAATTTAGAACAGCAAAACTAAACTGAAATGGAATTACGTTCGGTTAACTTATTAAAACGTTGCGGTATTGAGAACATGCCTCAATATATTAAGCGATTGGGACTTACTTGTAGGCCTATTTAATCCATCTTAAAAATGGAATCGTAAAAAATGCTTTAAAAAAATTACTAGATTTCATAAATTCTGAAAAGTATGTTAGGATGTTAGGACTGAATCTTACAAAAAAAATAGTAATTTCGTATAATTAATATGAGAAATGATGAACTTTGCCCGTCAACTTCAGCAATCAGATTAACAGTCCAAATATTAACAAGATAACAAACCCAGAAGCCAGTTTATAACTTGGCTAAGTGGCAACGACAGCTCGCTTAATGTGGTTTCATCATTATCAAATTGATACGCTTTGCCTCAAAATGAAACCAATATCAGTATCAGTTTTTTGGTATCAAAATAATACTTGAAAATGTCAAATTTATATTTTGAGTATTTATTTGATGCTAAAGCTAAATCTTGTTAAAGTTTCCCATTTGAGATGTCTGACATCTGTATATAAAGTTAAAAAATTTTCTGTGTCAATCTGCGTATTATGATTGTAAAAGGTTTGTTAAACACTAAAAGAACAAAAAACATTATCGGTATATCGTTTTTTATCAGTAACTAAAAACAATTTATATGGCAGAACTACGTTTGCGGGGTTAGCTAGTGATACTATAAGTTTCACAATTAAAATATCAAATTGATAATAGCTAGTATCAAAATGATACCAACAAATTAATACAAAGAATTATTAACCTGATAAAAGTAAGTATCAGTTCGATTCGACATCCTCAAAAAATCAACTTGATAATTGAAGTGTTAAAGAGAAAATGATTCTCAAAAGTTTCCAATTGATGATTAAATCTTGATAATTACTTTTTTTGAGGTTAATTTTCCTATTCAGGACTTTTCACAGTTGCCTGCCAGAAGTCTTAAGTGTTAAGGCAGTTTTTTCATGTTCTTGCCTTGACAAATCCATGTGGATTTTACGCATTTACAATGTAAATTTTACTTAGTACATTGTCAGCTTTGTTGCATCCGTTCAAAATGGATTGGATATTGCATCAAGTTCAACACAAACGACACAAAAATCTGCCCCGCACACCTCCACTAACGACAAACATTTCGTCGAACCGAACAAATTCGACAAACAAATTCGTGTGTGAATGGCCCGAATACCTTTTAAAATGATATTTTATTAACAAATTGCGTTTCCTATTATAATAGTAAATGTATATGGATACCGTAAGAGACAGTAGGAGCTTCTAGACTTTTTGGGGAGGAATGTCAACGAAACTTACTCATACTGCAAAAATATCCCTGTATTAATGCAGTACATAATCTGCGAGTACAATAAAAAAATTAAAATTTGTTTTCGTGTATATTATTTTTAATTTTAAAGAGACTTTGTGATGGCGATCTTTCGTGCAGCTACATGGAATAACAAGATCTACATTTGTTTATGAGGTTCGGAACCGAAAACTTGAATACTGGAGAAGCATGATCGTAAAATCCATAAAAAAAAGGTTTTAAGAATGGCCCTCTAAACCTCAAAAACGGGGACTGGAGTGTTCCCAAAACTATTAGCTTGTAACATTACAAGAAAGTTTGCTGAAGTTTGACTCCGACCAAAAATTTGTGGTTCCCTTGAAAATGGCAAACTTGATAAAAAATAAAAAAAAAAAATCGTATGAAGGGCTCGTGGTAACTCAAAAAAGTAATGATGTAGTTCGATTCCTAGGACCCGAAATAGAGGGGGATCCGTCGTGTTTGGTCGTGTCTTTTTGTCGACTTTCACAGTGTTACCAATTCTCTAAGTTTATTTATCAAAAATGAAGAATTTTTAGAACATTCGTAAGCTTTCATCACTAGAGTGTTTACAATAAATTGCTGTACCCAAATGCCAATTACATTTAATGTTAAAATGGCGTTTGATTTATGCATTTTTAGGGCCTTAAAATCCAATTAATGGGATAATATTACATTTAATGTTTTTAAATATTTAATTTCTTCTTCCTTTTGGCAATGACATCAGTTAACACACACTTTTTCTTTTTTTTCTGGTGTGCAAAAGTTTTTAAATTGCGTCATTCACACTGATTTAGTTTTCGCACTCTCTGGCAAGTTGGTTGAGCTTGAAACGAGTTTTGAGCTTGTTTCAATTATTTGCCACGCAAATACTAAAAGTAGGCAGCTACCGCCGAGTCGAGCGAGTGATGATGGGGACGGGGACGGAGGGGAAGTCCCATTACCAATTAGATGAAATGGCCAGGCCATAAGCTTGGCAGCTCTCACTCGCACAATTTAATGAATATGTAATGGGAAAAGAGAAGAGGAAAAAGTTTCCATTTGCTCTATAACAATGTCTTATCTCTGGTCCTGGCAGCCACTTCCTTGGGTCGCCATCTCCCTTTGGGTAAGTCAAGTGTAAATTTCGTTGGTAATTTGTGAGCTGCATAAAAAATAATTTGATTATTAACTTTTGTTCTTGTTGTTGGAGGAATTTGAATATTAATTGAAAATGCCTCACACACACACACACACAAGCATGGGATAAATGTCACTCGCAGGATGCTCTGGGCCACAATTAATCTTGACTTTTGATTTACAAGCAAGTCAATAATCGGCCATCACCTGCTGTGGGAATACGCACAAGTGCCTGTCCTTCTTCTAATAAAATATTTCATTTAGAATTTACCGCATGAAGCTCAAACTGAAAAGAAACCATATGTCAATTGCAGTCACAAACAGACAGCTCGGCACTGGCTTACTCCTTCCGTGCGCCATCCTTTTCATTCCTTCGCACACAATGACATGTCAAGTGCAAAATGCAAAATGAAACCTTCGCCCCCTCCTTGCTCTGGGCTGGACTCTACAAAGTTCGTTCCTCGGCCTGCGTCCTTCGTGCTGGGGGGCTGCACCTACAACTTCCGGCCTTTGTTGAAATAACCATAAAATCAAGATAAGTTATTGGATTTGCTGGCACAGGAAGCAGGCATAAGCACTTTTGCCTCGTCGTCCCACTCGTCCTTGCTGTGTGTCGTAGATTAATTGCTTTTTTTGTGTTTTTTTTCTACTTGCTTCTTTTTGGGCGAGGCAAAAAACATTTTTGTGTAATATAAATACTACTTTTTTATTCCCTGACTGTGAACTTCTGTGTCCCAGTGCGCGTCCTGCCTGACTCGGTCTTTTTTGTATAAATAGTGGCATTCACAATGCCTCAGCTTAGCGCCCCAGCTGGAGGCAAAGGCTCGACTCGACTCGGCTCGGCTCCACACAATCAGTTTCGCACTTGCCTCTTGAATCGTCCTCGACGCTGACTGTGGTTGGGCTGGTTGGCGCACTAATGCGATTAAGCCGCTTGTTGTGGCTGTCAACGCGTTGACTGGGTCCGCCACCCACCCTCAACCTCTCCGCCAGCTGCTTTTGTAATTCACTTAAGTGTGGCATTTGGCCTGCGGTAAACGTTTGGGCCCATTGTTGCTCCACTGTGTGATCTCCCTCTCTCGCTCGCTCGCTCGCGCTCTCTTTAGCATACGGCCCAGGGCAGGCTTACCTTTGGCCAACTTTGAGACTTTGACTTTGGCTTTGGTGTAATCATAAATTTCATTTTGGCTCAAGTGCAATCATTCTTTGTTCCCTGCAACAGCAACCAACTGACTCTTGTCAAGTGGAGTTAAGGTTTTGACTAATCCATTTATATTGAATCTCAGCTAACTTTAATATAGATAAATGGAAGGACCCCCCCCAAAAATTAGTTTGAACAGGCTATAGTTCTTGCCAAACAAGCTGATAAAATACAAAAAAAATCTCATAATTTTTGGAATAAAATCTGTTGCCACATATGCCTAGGCATAATAACTTCACTAGCTTAGAGAGAATTGTTAATTAATAGAAAATTGCAATAAATCGAGATATCTATGTCTGACTCAAGACTTAAGAGGCCCATTTTAAGGATATACTGATATGTGCTCTGTCGCAAAGGACTTATAAACCCAGAAAATCGTCCCTAATGTGGCCTCCAACAAATTCCAGAAAGAACAAAAAGGGTGAGTGTGGCAAACACTCACAAGGAAATTATATGAATCATGCTGTATAAGATGTGCCACCTTTCACATATTTCTGTATGTGTGTTACTCTATTTTCAGTACTCGATAGTCAGAACTCTGTACTCGATACTCAGTACTCGGTGCTCGAAACACAGAACTCGATACGCAGTACTCGGTATGCGATACTAACACTATCAAATACTCAAATCTAAGCACTAGATTCAAAGCATTTTTTACAAAGTACTCAATACTAAGTACTCAATACTAATTACTCAATACTTAGTACTTGATACTAAGTACTCGGTACAAAGAATTTGATACTAAGTACTCGATACTAAGTATTTGATGCTAAGTACTCGATTCTAGATGCTCGTTACTATGTAGTCGATACTAAGAACTCGAAACTAAGTACTCGATACTCAGTATTCGACACTCAGTACTCGATATTAAGTACTCGATACTCAGTACTCGATACTAAATACTTGATACTAAGTACTCAATACTAAGTACTGGAAGCTCAGTGTTCGATACTCAGTGCTCGATACTCCGTACTCGATTTCAAATACCTTATACTAAGTACCCAATACTATATACTGGAAACTAAGTTAGTACTTAGTACTGGATACTCAGTCCTCGATACTCAGTACTCGATACTTGATACATAGTATACGATACTCAGTTCCACGACCACCGACAAACGCTTTACAATAGTACGGCAAAATATGACCCGTCAGCGTGACGCTGAAATCAAATTTCACTTCTACTAAAATCTTCCGCACGGAAATAAAAGATGTATCACATAGAAAATTCTATAAGTCCGTTTTTCGGCTGTATCTTGGAAATAAGATCACAAAGCACCGAACCCAATTATGTAGTTTTCTTTTATGCAATCTATGTAAACAAATTCACATCCAAATAATGAACTTTTTCAGCTGATAAATCCGATTTTCGATTACTGATTTATGAACGCCGATTCTAGACAGTGAATACAGTGATTGCCGATTGCGACTGATAAATTTGGTAATCATGATTGGTGAGACAGTTTATCGACTGTACGGCCAACTGTTAACTCCAAATTTGAGAATGAACTGCCGAACTTACAGCGTTAAAAGCCCTCAAAAATTGTGACCATGAATTTTTGACCATATGTAATAACCCAAAAAAAACTAAGCTAGGCATTCAGTGTCATTCAATAGAAAATCATTAAAAATTCGTCAAAAAGTCGTGAGTCAGTAATCGTAGATCGGATTTTTCTGCTGAATACGCCCATTGTGTTTTGTGATTGTGTTATTCAATTTGTGACCTCCTTCTAAAACTTTACATACTTAGAAACTTCAGCTCGGATATTGAAAGATTGTTCGTGATTGTAGATGATTTTCTTGTGGAGAACACGAATCTGTTATCAACAATGGTCCATCACGTCTTAATTTTTGATAACTGTAAGACAGCTTAAAGCCGCTCAAAAGGCATATTTTTAGCTTTTTAAGATCGTTTTATGTTGAAAATTTTCGATTGTTTTGGATCACTTTAGTATTATTGTAGCTTTAAAATTTTACCATCCTAATTATATCTGCGATTTCTTCAAGCGAAGATAAACCATACTAAGTACATGTTTTCAAAAATGTATACGTTTTGTAATGCCCAAAAATATACAATGGATGTTGAAGAAAATTTATATAAGGATTCAATACAAATCTCTAGATTTTTAGTTTCGAGCACAAAAATGGTATTACTTCGTTGAAAAAATCGCAAGATATGATTCTTATAGTTTGTCTTAAATCTACAAAGAAGAAAAAAACGGGAAGAGAAAATGCAATCTTTTTTTCCTAGAGTAGTCCCGACACGAGATTAAAGATTCAATCTCGATTTACGGGATATTCTACTCAATTCAATTTTTTAAGACTTGATGCAATCCTTTGAGCTTGTTTCACTCCAAATGTGCTTACTTCAATCCCTTTCGAGATCTCAATGTTCATAAATTAGGAGCGATAGCAGAAAGTATAAATAGCATTTAAGACATTGGACAACAATCATGCATTTGTGTTCAGTGCAAAGCGCCCAAAGACTACAATAATTTTTATACTTCTTTGTTTTTTTCAGAAGCTTTAAATATTCCAAAACTGGTATCGGTGGGGGTCCTATGGAAAATGCAGAAAGAAAGGAAAAAAAAAATGTGGGAATCTTTCTGGGAGCAAATTAATCCCGAACAAGCTTAAAGTGATCCTGCTTTGAGATTAAATTGAGTTCGAATTTTTTGATTAATTTAATCTTTATGAGATAACCACGGCATATATTTGATCTTTTCAGGATTGAAAAAAGTGGGATCAAATCAATCTTTTGTCGGATAGGCTTAAGAATATCCGGGATTACCCTGTTTTCAACCCGGTTTCGGATTGATGTAATCCCGTTTGGGTTGATGTTTTTTTTTTGAGTGTAATGCTGGGTTTATACTGCGTCACAGAGTTTCATATTTCAGTGTCACAGCTCCACATGATTTTGACATTGTGTGACTCTGTGACGCAGTATAAACCCAGCATAGGAATTAATACTTCACGGTAGCATCAAAAAAGTTAAAACAAAAGTATAGGTTCCCCAAAAAAACGAGTCTAAAAAGGGTCGAAATAGGCATTTTAAACAACTTCAAATGCAAATTACTTTAAACTTCAAGTCTGTTTCTGAAAACTGATAAGTGTTCAGCACACGTAAATCATATAGAATCACCACCAACTCCTCGATATACTGTAAAAAGTACAATTTTGCTGCCTTGCGTTATTAAAATCATGAACCCAAGATTGTAGTTCAAGTCTCCGTTCTCTTAACTCAAAAATTACAACCTGATAGTGATCTTGTATGAGCTGGCCGGAAAAATAAGTACACCAATTTGAATTTTCAAGTTTCACAGCATTTGACTGTGCTAAAAACAAAGGGGAAAATCAAGGAACCATCCTTAAAGTCGTGCATCTATCCGATCTCAACGGTTCCTTCTTGAAAACCAAATAATAATATTTGGCTTGATACAGCCCAATGGGCTAAAGCCAAGCTCGTCTCAGTCTCTTGGTTTGTGTGCTTCATATTTTGGCACAAGAGAAAGTGACCTGCAGTGTAACGCCGAATCCGAGTGACAGTTTGTGAAGCTTTTTCATTTCTAGTTACTTCAAAGCTGGCGCCAACAGCTAGAGAAGGTGACCGGTTTTGTAGGTTTTTCAAAAGAAAAACTTATTATTTGAGGTCGCTAGGCGGGATCGTATCGGTCGCACACACGAGCCGCTAAGCCTCACCCGGCCACACTTGGAAACTAAAAAGTCCTGCAATAATATTTAAGTAAGTAAGGAGTTTTAGTTTCAATTCTTGAACTAACTAGTTCAATCTATGTATCTCTTCCACGCGCCGAGTAATTATTGTAGTAAATCAGCTGTTTTTAACAGACTTGTAGCTTAATGTTTGCAAGAATTTCAGCATGCATCAAGTCGTATCGAAGTTTGCCGGGAAAGACATTTCTGCCGGCTGCATTGTAGGTTCCTTTGCAGAGCCATTTTTGGCGTTGTTGTCATCTGATATTCGTTAAGCGTACCAATTCAATTTCATTTACGTCCCTTTATCTCTGTTGTGTACTCCTGAAGATGTTCCTTATGTTGTTGAGAGGCCAGAACACGCGCAAGAGTATTCTCAGGCATTTGTAGACGAACGTCTAGAGCTTCCTGCTTATATGATCGAAGACCAAACAGGTTTCTGAGCTATATAACAGAATCGACTTTTCACTGCTGTTAATGATGCGCAGTTTCATTTTGAACAATAGGAAGCGGGAGCGCCACAACCGTTGTAGCTTACGAAATGAATTCTACGCCATCTTTCGCAACGACTTTTCTTAGATAGCAGAATTTGTCGACATCCTCAAAGTTTATGAGCCTACCGTCAACTGACTAGCTTTGGGGGACGTATTAGGAGTTTGCGCCCGTATCAGCTTAGTCTTCGAGATATTCACTATGAGGCCAGCTGCGCGCGCGTTTCTTTTCAAAGATGTAAGATATGCTGAGATACCTTCCAGTGTATGCAACATACAGCAGATATAATCCGCCTCCTGAACTCATAGAGTTTCGTTTATTATCCACTGGATACCATATCGCGTCTAGTTATTTGAATGTTTGAGGACAATATCGAGGAAAACTATGAACAGGAGAGGTAACAGAACTCATCATTTCTGTTATTTAGAGCTGTTACTACCTTTCCAGTGAGCAGTGAGTCTAGCGTCTTCTTATAACACCATTATCAGCTTTGTGATATTTTTCGGAATAAAATAGTTATGGAAAGAACTTTACATGGCTTTCCTTTTGATAGTATCTATTGCTTGCCGGAAATCCACTAACTGTAGATAAAGTGGAGACCTTCATTCCGTGCGTCGACCATTTTTTTATGTTTACCGCTTGGAGTTTACCATACTAGTTGTGATATGATAGTCTGAATTGGGTTAGGTCAGATAGCGAGTTCAGTTTTATCTTTGGTATTCTTGCAATAAGCCGATTTCCAGATCAAATCAAGTTTATTAGGATCCGAAAGAGGAAAAAAATGAAACTCAAGTGTTTTTGAAGTATATCAATATCGAACTTAAGTCAAGCTCACAAGAGCTAAAGACAGGACCAATACAAGAATTACAGTTTTACGTACTCATGTTACTCCTTTCCGACTTGGTATGAGAAAATCCAGGAGGGAGCAACATCTGACATCGATTGGGATGGATTTTAGTCGAATATTACGGCTTTTTGGTTCCAAATCTCTCAACTGCTGAATGGGAGCTTTAAAATAGCATATAGAGCAGCGAGGTTCGTCCTAGCCCCAGGGGCCAATCGTTTTAGCGCACGAGTTTGGCTATTAGCGTAGGCGCGCTCTCTTGCTTTTATCGTGCAGCGTCGGCGGGCAGTTCAAGCGGGCTTGCTTTAATACGCCACCCACTTCGCGCTCTTTTGAACATCGCCAGAGCATCAAGAGGTGTAGTAAGAATTGAACCAGTGATACACTTTTCAGCCATATAAGACCACTATATACTTCGGGATTGTAAAATCAATCTGTTAGCCCATATCAAAAACCTTAGCTGTTAAAACTTGAATTGTAGCCTCTGATTCAGAATTCGATGACTTGTCAAATAATAAATACCTCCAACAAAACTTTATTGTGTGGCAAGTTCAGTTTGCCTAGGCTTTTGCTCTTTAAACACACATTTTAATTAGCCGTCGCTGTCAAGGCTTTACTCTCCGCCTCAAAGTAGGCTACAGATTTTAGTTTGCTTCATTTCATTTCCTGCTTTCATTTGCACAAAAGCTACTTAGACACGGCCCAACAACAGAGCCAAGCGTTTCGACTGATGTTTAGTTGCAAAACAATTAAGCTGAAAGCAAAGCTGTGTATTGAAGGAAAAAACGACTGCGAAACATTGACAAATGCAAAGAGAAGCGGCAATGGATGTTCTCTGACATTAGGCATTAATAGTGTGGCATTAATTTTGTGGCGGCCATGAAGATTGAGGAACCTCTATTAATTTTGCAGACTCTGGGCCTCCGTTTAGAACATGCACATAAACACATTAAGGACGACAGCAACTTCTACCCACTTGACGGCAACTTCTACAAATGTTTGCATATGTCCTACCAACCCCCTCATCTTTACCTGGCATAAATAATTAATTTAAAGCATCCTTTTAGGCGCTGCTAAAACTGTAGACAAAACTGCTTAAATATGCATAATTACCTGGGAGTGGGAGTGGCCAGAAGAGCCTCAAGATCCGAGTCCGGAAGTGTGTGCTCTGCATAAATTTTGCTGCTAAAGTAAACAGAGTTGAAAAAGCAAGCATGAGAAATGAGCTGGAATTTCACAATTGTTGCATACTTCTGGGCAATTTCCCGGCCCGTCTAATTGCCCCCTGCTCGAGTTTTACATCAATAAAAATCAGTTTAATGTGCCGCTAATGCGTTTTAAGTCGCCCACAGACGAGGACACGCAACAGGACACATTCTCATAAATATAATTACAATAATAAAGGGAATATTTACAACAATTGTAAATACCTCAACTCAACAACTCGACGCCCGAACACGCACGGCCTGAAATTAATAAACTCCAATTGGCCCCCATTTTAAGCATTCCCCATTTGGCTTTTGTTGGGGTTTTTTTTTTTGGGGGTAGTCTGATTGCCGGGACTTCCTGATGAGCGTGCGAGCTCATAAAGACTTCCTGCCTCCCAAAAGCCTGAAGGCATTTGGTAGCTAGCTGAGTGCGTGCCTGTGCGAGGAGAGAAAGGGAGTGGCGGAAGAAGGGCAGAAAAAAGGCGTGTCAATCTACAACATTTGCCACCATTTCAACTGACACTGTCACTGCTAACTGCTACTCATAGAAATGCTGGGCTAAGCCAAGTAGCTAAAGTGCTTACATCTTGATTAAATGTAACCACAACTATCTTAAATTTCGCATTTTTGTTCTATTTTAGTTTAATTAAAAGGCTAAGGAGGATTGTTTCAAGCTGAGCTTCAAATGGAAGATTGTTTCCCTAACATCTAACAGCGACGTAAAGCAAGGATGCCTCCTCAGTCCACTCTTGTTAATGTAAATGGTCGAATTGTAAAAACCTTGATGTAAGCAGATGATATGGGGTTACTGGTGGATACTCCCGAAATGGTCCAAAGTATGATAAATAAGCTGAACGACTACTGTCAGCTGTGGAGTCTACAAATAAATGCTCAGAAGACTAAGGTACTGGTGGTTAAAAACGGTCGTGGTTGAACGCCTAAAGCTTATAAATGGTTCTTAGATAAAGCCGAGCTGGAGACAGTAACCAGGTTGAAATATCTAGGCGTCTAGTATCAAGTAATTGACATTTTGGGCCACACCGCCAAAAGAAACTGTTGAACTCGAAGAAGCGATTATCACCACATGGAAAAACTGTTTTGGAAAACCGCTCATCCTGCCAAACACAAAATTTTGCCTGTTTGAAGCAGCGGTCAGATCTGTGATGAGTTACGCGGCGCAAATATGGGGGTGTAGCCCGTATAAAGAGTTGAGCGAGTTCAGAGGATGTTTATAAAACGTATTTTTAAACTCCCAAATATAACTCCCAATTACTAATTACTGCCATCGCTTCACTTATACTGCCTCCAAGCCCACTTCAAATACATCCGCAAAGTCTTTGATATGCCCAGCGAAAGACTGTCGAGAATTGTAGCAGACATGATGTTAGCAAGCAATACTCAGGTGTTCGAGAAAAGGCTAGCTTCTTCTTGTAATCTATATATAAAACTTTGAAAATTTCAGTCGCGAAATCAGGAAATTTCGGTGAAAACATTTGTATGCTACTTTTCTGTTTTTCATCGGATCAGGCTCAAACTCATTTTCCAAGATCCAGTCTTCCCCCTCGGTGGAAATGGGAAAATTGGGTTGAAGTTCTATGTACGTCGGATGCAAGAAATATCATCAGTCTTGACGGAAATTTTTGAAATTGTACATATTGTGAAATTAATCATTGTATTTGGTTGTGTGCGGAGCGGTAACCAGAAACCAGAGCGCGTGGCAAAAGTTGATTCCAAAGAAGGAAGGAATGTGAAGGAAGAGGAAAAAGAAGGAATTTTCCAAATCTGAAACAATATTGATCTGCGTATGGTATACACCTACGTACATGCAAACATTTGTGTCTGTATTTTATAGTCTCTGAGATCGACGCATTCGTACAGACAGACAAACTCGGATGTTGATGCTGATCAAGATTACATATACTTTACTTTTGCACAACTTCATGATCCCCTTTTCCCATTTTTAATGGGAACAGGGTATAAAAACCGAGAAATTTGCCAAATTATACAATTTCTCTGATTGCAATGAAACTTTGGGGATTGGTTGGACGCTTGCCCGGGAAGGTTTCTAAGTTGAAGAAATGGGCGGGAATTGATCCAAAAACTGCGATATTTGCAAAATTTTAGATTTCGGTGAAACTTTGTGGAATGGTGGAGGCTTGCCGGGACGATTTTTAAGTTGAAATTGGTGGAAAATAGTGCAAAAACCACGAAATAGGAGTTAATCTCTGCTTTGAGCCGATGTATGTAAGATGTACGAGTATATTCTTTATCAGCATAACGAGCTGAGTCGATTGAGCTTTGACCCTGTCCGTCTGTCTGTTTCTACACAAACTAGTCCCTCAGTTTGGAAGCTATCGAGCTGAAATTTTGCACAGACATTTCTTTTAGCTGCACACTGCACATATGTAGAAAGCGAGAAATTCGGATGGTCACCTCTTGTAGCTGCAATACAAATATTTTTCCAAATTTTTTTATTTAATATCCCAATGACGCAGGAGTACGTATAATCCACTCAGCACCTGTGATTCCACTCAAGATTTTGGCCTGAAAAACGCTGATTTTGTTTGGCAATGGCATACCTGGAACCTGCAAGCCATATCTCCAGATTGGTGCAAGAATGACCTTATCGATGGGGACTTGGTTTTTAAGCGACAGTTTGTTGCTGGCGTTGAGGAGCTATAGCTCATTCTCGTCGCTTGGCTACGTAGTCTGCCAGCTACTTTGGCGTCATGCTATTTGAATGTGAGTCACTTATCCAAGGTCACTCCTAAGTACTTATGACTCCAGGACTAATGTCTCTTCTGAGAGTTCGCTTAACACAGGCACATTTCTCAGTATTAATGGAGAAGTTGCAACGGCTAGCCCAGTTTTCCAATGAGATATTCTGGAAGTGCATGAGTTACCGTAGAGTCGCACTTATCTTGTGCCATTATTGCAGTAGCAATCTATGAGTATGTCGAGAGCAGTGGGCATGTCTGCTGTAAATAGGTTGTGTAGGGTTTGGACCTAGAACGCTACCTAAAGATATTGCTGCTCGAATCCTCTTCTTCTGGGATGCAATGCCATCCTGGACCACTCTGAAGGTCCTGTCAGAGAGAAATGATCTGACCATTAAGAAGAGTTGAGGATTGAGCGTTCCGTTCAGCTTGGCCGATGTGCCAGACGCGGCCAAATGCCTGGCCAAAGTACGCTACCATAACCTACTCCTTGACGTGGCATCCTCTAGAACAAAGTTGACCACTCTGTGTAGCTGTTCCGGCCAAACTGGAATATTGGCATCTTCTTTTTGATTGCTGGAGCTTCTAGGATTATCCGCAATAAACATCTCTCCAGTAGTTTGCCAAATGCTGGGAGGAGGCTTATAAGTCTGTATGACTCCAGTGAAGCATCACAATTCGAAGCAAATACAAGTTTGTTTACATTTTTCTGGTGTTTTATACATCCAAGTACGCCTCCTAAGGCTGGCCTTTGGAAAGCGTAAGTAACGAGTATTAAAACGCTAGTCTTTAAGTCCACAGTTTCAATTAAGTATACATTTCAAAAGCTTTCCACTTTGCTTTTTAAAAACGAAACATGTCATAACTCTAGACCTCTGTCCCCAAATCACTTTTAAGAAACTTATATCTGCTTTATCGATGCTGTACTGTATTTTATTTTAAGTACCAATATATACGGATGACATGGTGCTGTTGGCGGGCTTTCCAACTATATGATCGATTGCTGCACAATGCCGAATCTTTGGAAAATCACTTATAAAAGATATAAATAAGACAGAAAAAGCAATTACTGGATGTATTTATTGTGGCCTGGTGTGGTGCAGCGGGTAGTGTATCTGCCTGCTGAGCAAGAGGTCGTAGGTTCAATCCCGCCTTGGGATCGATAAAGAAACGGCGAAAATGAGAAACACACAAGCCAAAAGATTGAGAAGGGGATAGCTGCGCTTGGTTCTTTGTGGCTATGTGCCGGGATCCAACTTTCGGGAAAGAGATAACTTTCTAAACCTGACGTCCTTAAGTGAGTCCAAAATTATATTCAAAAAACTTAACCACAACCTTGGAATTCTGAAATACTTTCATGACCGACTCGGAACCCAAACAATATTTGACGATATGCCGCGCTAGATGTGAAATGCTCAATCTGCCCGCATGTAAACTCCAGCCATGCGGACTGCTCACTATGCAACCTCGGGGAAACTGAGAATGTTGCTTTTCTGATCTGTAAAAATACTACTACTTCTAAAGGGTAATTTTTTAAGAGCTATAGGAAAGTTTTTCAAAAAAAAAACATATAAAATTCAGAAAAATACATAGTACGGTCCATATAATTTAATGTTTGAAGATTATTTCATGCAAATGTTGACCGTGACTGCGCCTCAAATGGTCCATCCGCTTAGTCCAATTTTGGCATACTCTTTCCAACATTTCCGCCGGTATCTCACGAATAAATGCTTCAATGTTGTCTTCCAATGCGTCAATTGAAGCGGGCTTGTCTGTATAGACATGAGCTTTAACATAGCCCCACAAAAAATAGTCTAAAGGCGTTAAATCGCACGATCTAGGCGGCCAATTGAATGTTCACCGAACTCGCCTCTCAATAAGTCCATTGTTGCGCATGCTGTGTGGCATGTGGCACCGTCTTATTGAAACCACATGTCATGCAAGTCAAGCTCTTGCATTTTGGGCAAAAAAAGTTGGATATCATCTCACGGTAGCTCTCACCATTCACAGTTACGTTACGATTCGCATCATCTTTGAAGAAGTACGGTCCAATGATGCCACCAGCCCATAAACCGCACCAAACTGTGACTTTTTCTGGATGCATTGGTAGCTCTTGCAATGCTTCTGGCTGATATTCACTCCAAAATCGACAATTCTGCTTATTTACGTACCCATTGAGCCAAAAATGAGCTTCGTCGCTGAACACAATTTTGCGGTAAAAAAGTGGATCTTCGGACAACTTTCCAAGAGCCCATTCACCAAAAATTCTACATTGCGGTAGGTCGTTCGGCTTCAATTCTTGCACCAGCTGTATTTTGAAAGGCTTCACACCTAAATCCTTCCGCAAAATTTTCCACGTTGTTGAGTAACAGAGGCCCAATTGCTGCGAACGGCGACGAATCGATAATTGATGGTCATCATTAATACTGGCCGATACAGCTGCGATATTTTCTTCAGTTCGCACTCTACGTAAGCGTGTTGGTGGTTTAATGTCCAACAATGTAAATTTGGTGCGAAATTTAGTCACAATAGCCCGAATAGCCGCTTCAGTGGGTCGATTAAACTGACCATAAAATGGAAGAAGCGCGCGATGAACTTTCTTAACAGAGCACGCATTTTGATAATAGAATTCAATAATTTGCAAGCGTTGTTCGTTTGTAAGACGATTCATGGTTAAATTATAGACCAAACTGAAGATGTTTGACAGTGAAACAAAACACGAAACGTGCATGAGCTGTCTAAACCAGTGTTGCAAAAAAGATAATAGCTAAAAAATCACCCTTTTCTTCTACAACTACTAGTGGTTTTTGAAAGGCCGCTATGCTTGGTACATGTCTCGAAGGAAGACTCTATGGTTTTACTTTTTTCAAATTCTTCTGCTCCAGCCTCTATATTGCATTTCCTTACATCAGATCTTGTGCGTTTTAGTATGTGGGCATTGGTATTATTAATGTATCGCTGCTGCAAGAAATTTCAGAATTTCTTCAATAAGATGTTAGATGTGGCACAGTGCAGTTAGTCTATTAGGATTCCTCTTTGCAGAAAATCCGGCTTGAAGGACCAAAATGATAGTAAGGGGCTGCCTTCTTTGGAATAATCTTCGTGTCAATCTTCCACATTTGTAATGAAACTGTCAAGTGCTGGGCTATGCCAAGAAGCTCGAGTGATTACAACTTTATTAAAGAAGATACTTAATTTGTACTATAACTTAGATATTTTCCCGGTTTCGTATAAGTGGTTTGTAAACATATCGTAGAAGTTATTTAAGCTACCAACGTAAAATTTCATATGTAAGTTGAAAGTGTGAAATTAGATATTTTAATGGTTTAGGAACGGTTTCCAACCGGCTCCAAAGAGAGCTATGAATTAAAAACTCGGTGTATAGGCCGGATGTATGGAGTTTGCTTTACTTTAACGTTTCGTCTTGAGTTTCCAAAAATGATTACAGCTCGCTGGTTGTATTTACAAAAAGTTTCAGTAGACTTTCATAAAATAGAACTCTTCCCAAATAAGACAACCGCTTCGGAAATTAGCATAGTTTTGGGTCGGTTGGGCAAACTTTTCTGTTGTTTTTGCCAATTTCCGTCCACGATTTACGGCCGCCACAAACTTTTTTTTCGCACAACCTTAAAGGCTTTGGAATTTATTGATTTGGGTCAGCGGCAGATAAACCAAAATGGGGAAAACTGACTAGAAAATGCACAAAGTTCGGAAAGGCTTAATTGAACTTTGAACTGAGTATGTGAAATTTAAATACGATATAAGCTGAAAATTTGCTGTGCTATGTTCTATGTTGTGTTCGACAATGTTTTGTTGTTCCCTTTCTTATTTTTTTTTTTTTTGATAAATGTCCAGCAGCAGGCAGCCAAAAACAAGCACATAAATCACACACACATGCGGGTCGGGGAGGGGGTTGAGGGACTTGGACCAGGACTTGCTTTTCAGACCATGAAGTTAAAGTTTCAAATGACAATGACAGGCCTTAAGCTTGATCTTTGTTTGTGAATTTGTGGCCTAAATTCATTTTTATTAAATTTTCTAACCAAGCGAAAAGCCAGTTTTGGGAACATAACCACAACAGCCAGAATTTATGCCAATATTTGCATTCAATGTCCAAAAATAAACCCTAAAATGCTGGCACCCACACAGGCTGCTGCCGAAAATTCCATATTTATGGGTGTGTGCATTGACTGCAATAATTCAATTGCACACCTATGCAATCAGCAGTACCTGCCAACGGCCGACTCACCCGCCCTCGGGCTGGTCATTTGGAGACAGAGCGAGATAGACACAAGCTTAAAGTTTCCTCCATTTAGCATATTTTTTCATCCGGAGTTGGGCATAATTGGATTTGTTTAGCTGTCAATATTATGTCAGAAATCAACATGAGAGTGTTTGACATACGAAAGAGGAAGCAAAGAAGGCGCCACAGACACAGCGCATAGGATGGATAGACAGCTAGATGGATGGTTGGATGGATAGATGGATAGACATCCGACACTAAGTCAGGCGATGTTCTGCCATTAACTTCAAGCGACGCCCTTCGACAGTAAACAGAATTGGAAAGGCATGAATTGTAGGGGGGCGTGGCCACATGCAAACTTCTGTGAGAGAGAGCAAAGACTCCCGAGACATTTAAATAGCAATCAAAAATAACAAATAGTTTCGAGTGTAATATGACACACGCCCGCAGCTGCATTTGACAGCAGGATTAGGTAAACATAAAAGCAAACTCTTCTTCGAGCCGTTGTTGACTCGTTCATTTTGGAAGGAAGCAACAAAATGCTACTCAGATATCAATTACAGCTTCCCTTTTTGGTAAACATTGCGCATACGTCATGTTGTCTGGCAAGTGTGTGAGAGTGCGAGATTGTGGTGTGTGTGTGTGCGAGAGAAATTATATTTAAGTTTGCAAAGAACCCTTGAGCCGTAAACCGAAATTAAAACAAGTATGCAAAAGTACCAGAGATGCTCATTAGCCTGGTTATACATGCTCTTGCACTTAAAGGACCCTCTAACCAGGCACAGTGGAAGTGTTTTATACATATTTGCTATAGTCATACGATTCTGATCAAAGTTTTAGGAATTGTGGGAAAATATATAAAGTAAATATATGTTCAGTTGTAAAACGTTACCATTGAAAACCAAAATTTTCTTACTAAAACTATTTTTTAGACCTTTCTTTCTAGGGCAGCTATTCTACCTATCCCTTTCAGTACCAACATGTCGAAATATTGATGAATTTTGTAGTTTTGGTGACTGTTTTTACGACCTTTATACTAAAACTCCATTTACACGGCCTGATCGCTCAGCTGAGTTTTCGCCTGAGTGGCTGTCAGCTCGTGTAAACAGGCGTCTGAGTAGGCACCTGATTTACTCAGGTGAGTGATCAGGCGTAATGGAAGTGGTTCTAATTGACCTGACCACTCAGCTGAGCGTCATAGGGTTGCCTGATTGAAGTTGCAGTATTTGTTATTTCGATTTTGCCTACGGCTTGGTTTTTATTTATGTCAAATCTTATAAACATTAACTAGTAACGCGCCTTATTTACTTGTACGAGGCTGAGCCTGCGCTGTATAACTCCTCCAATCCCACCTTGTAGGTACAGCAGATCGTACGGATTGCCACTTCGGAAAAGTTTGCTTCACAACTTGAGAGCAAATCACTTGAGGATATAAGAACCAAAATATTCACAATTCACAAATGAACTAGATGCTTCTGTAACTGATTAAATTGAGCTACTCAGGCATGTGTAAACGCTGAACTGAGTTGCTCAACTGACGAAAACTCAGCTGAGCGATCAGTTCGTGTAAATGGAGCTTAAGTAAACCTGCACTTTTTAGCTGGCTCGAGGTCATGTTATGCTTACGCATAACTTTAAACAGAGACACGCTACACCACAAAGGAGGCTGGTAGATAGTACAGCTGTTTCATGGGGGACTTTGTTTAAGTTTTAAATATAAGTCACATATAACACATTGATTTATGATTTAACACTTGTTCCCAGAACGAACCCATAGACTTTAAAAAACAAAATAAAAGCTGGTATACAACTGAAAAAAATTTTCGATTTCCAACTGGACTAGGATAGTTTTGACGTATTTTCTTAGTGGTTTCGGGCATCTTTCTGTAAATGAGATCATTTGTTCGTCGATAGAGTAAGCCTCGAAAGTTCTCGGAACGTTTAAGTATATCTTACGCACAACATAAATAATGGTTTAAGCTTTCCATAATGCATTGGATTTTTCAGGAGATGGTAGAATGGAGTTGTTTACATCGTGTAAACACTTGCGAATCTGGAGAAAATCTGTTCCCCGACATCTGGAATCTAACAATTGGGTGGTGATATTTCCGATCCTTGTAGAAGTGCATACGTGGCATTTGAAAACCCCCAAAATATAAATGTCTGCCATAAAGTTTTATTTTTTCTGGTTACTACACTGTTTCTTCCCACTCGTTGCAAGCGCGTACATGTTTGTGTCGCCTGCTGCCTTCACATAATACTCTAGAACTCAAAGTATTGTACTGGGAGAAAAAGAGCAGGTTCGACCGAACAACACTCAGGAACTGTAATTTTTTTGGATGGAAAATCAGTTGCCTTCCATGTGTCGCTAATCTGTCAATATTCTCATCTATGACAGTTATCTGGCAGTCTGTTCAGACTGAGTAAAACTGTCATACTGACTGAACGCACCCATAAAGGCCAATCACGCTATGCTATGTGCTTTCGACAAATGTACAAGCCTATTCTGTCTTAAATGGTTAACTCTCGTTAAAATCTAACCTTTTTTCTGGCCCAGATAATGTACTTACCTTCGTGCATCTTAAAGCAATGCGCAAACTCGCTTACCTATCCAATTAACATCGTATTTTCCAAATCACTTAAGCTATCTAAGTTTCCTATTCCTAGGAAAGAATCTATTATTATTCCTTTATAAAAAAAGGACCATGGTCTGACATTTCTCTTTAAAAAAATTTGCCCTTTTATACCCTTGCAGAGGGTATTATAAAATTGTGCGGATGTTTGTAACGCATTGAAGGAAGCATCTCCGACCACATAAAGTATATATATTCTTGATCAGCATGACGAGCTGAGTTGATTTAGCCCTGTCCGTCTGTCCGTCCGTCCGTCTGTCTGTTTCTATGCTATCTCCTCCGTCAGTCTTAAAGCTATCCTCACAAAACTTTGCACGAAGTCTTCTGCTACATATAAGCTGGAGACTATGGCATATAGCTCCCATAGGAACGATCGGTCAAAAAACTAGTTTTAGTGAGAAAAACTTTTTTGTTTTTAATGGAAACGCCTCCAAAGTACGTATTTCTTAGTTTACTATCCTTTCCCATGATTTCACTAAGTTTGGTCGAAATCGGATGACTTTAGCATATAGCTGCCATATGAACGATCGGTCGAAAAACTAGTTCTAGTGAGAAAAACTTTTTTGTTTTTAATGAAAACGTCCTTATCATTGGCATACACTTATTTTATGTACTTTTACACAATTCTGCAAAAGTTTGGTCGAAATCAGATGACTATAACATATAGCTCCCATGGGAACGATCGGTCGAAAAACTAGTTTTTGTGAGAAAAACTTTTTTGTTTTTAATGAAAACGTCCTTTTTATTGGCATATTCTTATTTTATATACATTAACATATTTCTACAAAGTTTTATCAAAATCGGATGACTATAGCATATAGCTGCAGTATGAATGACCGGTCGAAAAAGAAGTTCTAGTGAGAAAAACTTTTTTGTTTTAAATAGGATCGCCTCCAAATTTCATAATTAACAGTGTGCTATGCTTTTCCAAGATTTCATTAAGTTTGGTCGAAATCAGACATCTATATAGTATAGATCACATAGAAAAGTAAGGTCCGAAAAGTAGTCTTAGTTAGAAAAACTTTTTGTTTTTAATGGAAGCTGCAAAGGGTATACAAAACTTCGGCCGAGCCGGTGTTGACTTGGGTCAATAGATTCTTTACTACAAACGTACAGGAATTTACTTCTTCAGTAATTTAAGGTCTTATTCAAGGCTAAAGCTCAGAAAGTTGTATTTAGTAGTTGAACCTCTTGTCCAGTATCTGTGACTTTAGGAGTTCCTCAGGGCAGTCATCTTGGACTTCTTCCCTTTGTGTTATACGAAGTCATCTGTACGCAGATGACTTAAAGATTTTCCTGAGCTATGATTATGCTTTGATTCAGGTTAATTTGAGTTCCATATATTTTTGGTGCTCTAACAATTTATTGCATTTAAACAGGGACTAGTGTAAGTCTAAGCCGTTCTATCGAATCGAATTATTGACTTCTTATCAACTTGAACAGGTCGAATCTTTTTATGATCTGGGTATTACCCTTGATCATAAATTATCTTTTGGCACTCACATTGAACTCTCAGTGAATAAAGCCATGGGTTTCCTAGGTTTTATTAAACGCTGGTCTAAAGAGTTTAGTGATCCCTACACGACTTATACATCCCTAGTGAGGCCTATCTTAGAGTTTGAGTCGTGCATATGGAACCCCCCATTAGTAACTCTCTGTAAGCGCATTTAAGCAGTTCCTTTTGTTTGCCCTTCGTAACTTGAGTTGGGACCCACAATTGAGGCTTCCTTCTTATATATTCAGACTAAAGCAGTGGTGCCCAAAATGCCAAAAGGCTATCCCATGGGATAGGAACTTATAATTCTGTTGGCGTCGCAGCAGACACACGCATAGAGAGAGAGAATACGTGTGTTCTATAAATCAGTGTTCCCCAGCCATCCCCCTGGGGGCCGTACACACTCTGCGAATGCTTGCCGAACTAATGCATCAGCGTGTGCTAGAGAGAGACAGATAGCCTCTCTTCTTGGGAAACCCTGCAATAAAGAGCCCGCTCGGCGGCTTGCTCTCTCACGACGCGTACTTTCGTCTTTTTGTTCACTCACGAGGCATTTGTTCGTTTGCTTGTTGCTTGTTGTTGTGACATTTACTTCGTGTTTCTCTGCTACGCACACAAGCGCAAAGCTTGATTATGTGAGTTTGAACTAAAGCTGGACTAAAGCTCTTGAACTCTTGAACATAGATTTTGGGTATAATGTTTCTGCACAAGCTTATAAAAGGTCACTTTGACGCAGAGTTACCTACTTGGGTGTGTGAACTTTAATGTCCCATCAAGAGAAACACGGAACTTTATAACCTGGAGGCTTTCTTTGGCTTCTTCTTTAGGAATAGTGTAGGAATTACAATAAGATCTTTCCTCTTCTCAGAAGTATCATTTCCGAAGAAGGCTTTCGCTCTTTTATTCTTTACAATCTTGCACTTACATAGCTTTAAGCACTTTTTGATCAAGTTAGCTTTAGAACTGAGGAAGGAGATAGCATAGAAACAGGAGGACAAACGTACGGACAGCAAGGGTATAAAAAACGATGTGCTCACTTTCCGTAGACAAACATTCTCACCCATCTGTCCCACTGTGCAAATGCCCAAAATAAAAAGGGGAAAAAAAACTGTGTTAATAAAGTATTTGCTCGCTCGAGTGCAACCAGCAAACACTCAGAAAAAGAGAGAAGAACGCAGGATGAGGACTCCATCAAGTTGACTTTTGTAATCAGCAGGCACTGCCAGTATGCCGGGATGCAGAATGCACTCTCCTGACATGGCAGACAGCCAGGCATTCGAGTTAAGTGCCTGACTTGGCACTGGCATAATTTGCATATGCCAAACATGGGGAGCGCAGGCAAGGTGAACCTTTGTTTCCGGCTTGGTAGGGGAGACTTTTATTTATATGAGTGATTAGGCAGGCTCAGGCTCCTCCTGCAGCAGCAGCAGCAGCAGCTTGTGTTTATTTATTAGTGCAAGGTGTTGTTTGTCTATGTTTGTGGCAGGCAAATAACAAGAGAGAGAGCGAGCGAGCCAAAGCCAGGGCCTTAAATTCTTGAGCTACCTCCTGCTCCTGCTGCCTGTCAATATATAGTGAAACTTTTGCCGCTTGAGATTTGCCTTTTTCCAAATGCTGCACACGTCGCTGGCTGCCTGTGCTCGAGCTCCAGCCTGGTAATTGAGTTGGAAAAATGTTGTTGACGCCGTCGTGCCCATGTTGCGACAATTGCAGGCTGCATCCTCCATCCTGCTGCTGGCTACCATTTTGCATAATATTACATGGAATTTGCTCTTTTTTTGGGAACATGTGCGCAAACATTTAAATCAATTGTGCCCAGGCACTTCCCCTGGGGCCGGGGCAGCCACGGCATTCCAATTGTTATGTAAAGTATTTTTTCGGGTACATCTTTTGCTGACTTTTAATATCGCAAATATATATATGAATGTATATGTATTTGCCAATTTTTTCCAATTTCAATTTATGACCAGTTAAAGTTTAGCGTTTTCCTTGGCATTTTCCTTGCATACGAAATTCCGTTCGCCTTGTGCCTATTTTGCTGATTTTCCTTTCGTGCCTCACTGCAACTTGGCAAGGTGCACATTTTCTCACACAGCCACGAAGGTCGGCCCTGGGGCGACCTGGAAAAGAAAAAGAAAACTTTTTGCCAGGCAAAACCAAAACCAAAGTCAGGCTCGTGCAAAGCCAATAAAGCGGAAAAATATTCTATTTTACATGTTGAAAATATTAAAATTTATGATTTTGTTATCATTTTTTTTTTCTTGTTACAGAGTTGGCCAATCGAAACTAACCGGAGGGACACAACAAGAGGTGAGTTGTTGATTTTATCAATTGATGTTTGTGTCTTAAACATAAGCGCTTCGAGGGCTCTAGGGGACACTTTAAGCCCAACTTTGATCTAGAAAGGTGAAAATTTGATCGCAACTCTATGTGAACTTGGAATACCTCTACTTCTTAATCGACTAACAATAATTATTATAATCTTGCTTCTATTACAACTTATTGAATTAAAGTTTTAACTTTATTCTGTTAATTTATTTCCAACTTAAATTCCGGCAAATTTTTACAACAAAGAAAAGGGTTTTCTAATGCAAAGTCCACACCGCACGAACCGTGTTTGTCCTTGGCATTCACACGCGCGGGAGTTTTGATAAGTGCGTGCGTTTTTGCTATTTCAATTTCTTTCTTCTTTTTTTGCTTTAAAGTAACAATCTGTATGGTAATTTTTAGGTCACGCGTTTAGCTTAGCAATTTTCTCTCCATGCCAATGCTGAAATTTGAAAAAGACTGTATTTAATTGAGATCAAATTCCTGTTTTTTTTTTTTAGTTAAGTTGTTTATGTTACTTAAACGTAAGTTAGTGAGAACTTTACATACAGCCTTGTTCTTAAAACAATTGAGATTTGGAGACCACGGTTGGTGCAAAGTAGTCTTAAAGTCGAAAAATGTATGCATTTATTTATACTATTTGTAGGGTTTTCGAAGAAGCCCCAGAATCAAAGAAATTAGAAATACGCTTAATATCTGCGGAAATTCCGTCAGAATTGTAAGCTATCATTAATCAAACACAAGTAACCCACAAGTAAATACAACATTTTTCACTCTAATCAGTTTAGAAGATTGATTTTGTTCCACCAGGAACAAACAAAAGAATAGTCACGAACGCCTCTGAGTGTTCTAATGAGGAATGCAAACCGTTTCTGCACCAAACCGAACCGTACCGAACCGCTTATGTGTGATCGTGAACGGAATCTAAGCTGAACCATAAACAGCTAGTTAAAATAGTTCGGTGTGGTTCATTCAACGTAGAGTTTGGTAGGGAAAAGGGAAAGGTTTCTCAAACTATGCCGTTCGAACTCAGCGTCAAACTGTGGGTCCGTTTCTTTTGTGCGAAAATTAAAAGCAGACTAGCCAAGAGATTCGCCCATTGGAACTCGTAAACCCTTATGTTTATAGGGTATCAATTGCATTTCACTTCGCCGAAACAATGTTAAGGCGGTCGTCTTTATATTCTATTTTATAAAATTCGGCAATTCTAATCAGGGATGCAAATCGGCTCTGAATCGAACCGAACCAAACCGAACCGAACCGCTTTTGTGCACTCGTGAACCGAACCCGTGGGTTTTTAAAAATGCTGAACCGAACCAAAAACCGAAAATTAAAATGGTTCGGTTCAGTTCACTTCAATGACGAGTTTAAAACGTGGAGCGCCTATCTTTAGACAATAATACCTGTAATTTTGGAATATTTTATCGAATCTCTAAGCTAGGATTTATCCGACCTTTTGTTAAATTAAGATTCGAACTACCCTGTAGTTCAGCTGGTGGTAAGGCACCACCAGGCCTAACGACCTGATGCATCACTGAGCGTCAGTCACGTCGTTAACGACAGGTAATGCATCTCAGCGCTAGTCTGGTACTTGAACTATATTGTGCACCCATCACCACACTAACGACTGGTAATGCAGGGTCGTACCGATCGGTACGTTTTCCGGACATTCCCATACAAAATTCGTTAGGCAATTACTTGGATGGTGGTTGGTCTGGTGGCGAGTGCTCACTACGACGAGTTAGGGAATTCTTTAATGCCGCACCGGTGCAGCTGAACTACTGGGTAGTCCTTAGCGATGCCAGATTGATGTAGTCAACAATTTTAAAGCAATAGCCCACCTACCTTTTATTATACTTGTCGTTAAACTGCATTTGTGTGAGTATTCTTCCCTCTATTCTCAATTATAAATCCAAAATTATCGAGGACATTATTTTCCTAAACCAAAGTTAACGTTTGTGAAGGCATAGTTTCTTTCGTTCGGTTCAGCAATCCGACTTATCTGGCAGATAATCTAATTAAATAATGGACTGATTTCGAAGTGAAGTCCTTGGCGAAGACCGAATAAGATTTTTATAATGGGCGCATTCAGCAGAACAGGCCCGTCGAGAGGGGGTGGGACCGGGGTATTTCCCCCCGAGCACGAACTTCTGAGAGGGGCCCGGAGCCCGGATTTTTGGCGAAAAACTTTGAATTAGATTATGTACAACATGAGAAAAACCCCGGGCCTGGAATCTTCTTTCGACAGGCCTGCAGCAGATAAATCCGATTTTCGATTTGTAATTTATGATTGCCGATTTTACATGCTGAATGAAGTGATTGTCGATTTCGATAGGTAAAATTAACCATCATGATTGTTGAAAAGCAATCGAACAAAAAGTATGATTGGTAACCGACTGCTGGTCGCTAATCAGATTTATCTGCTGAATGGGCCCAATGATTTCAAAGCTATTCTAATGTTTTGTAGGAATTCAATTTCGTAAGTAAGCAAAATGTCAAAATATTCAGAAATTCAGAAACTAAAATAGTCCTTCATAAAGGAAAGAGTGAACCACTAAACGGGACTTTAACGCTTGTAAATAATATTTACTCCGCTTCCACAAACGGAGATAGTTCCTCCCACTATAAAATCCCAGAGTTAAAAAAAAAGCTATATATATTCAGTCTGGTTGGGTTTTGTGTGATTTTTGTGGGCAAAGGCTTTTTTTATTTTTGAATGTACGCCATACCTTTTTACAACCATATTCGATTACTGATTTTGCACCCATTGTTATTGTTCCACTGTACGGCCAATTGTTAACGTCAAAATTGAGAATGAACTGCCGAACTTACAGCGGTAAAAGCCCTCAAAAATTGTGAAAATGTATTTTTGTCCAAATACATACCGAATAACCCAAACTAAGCAAACTTTTACTTCATCAATCACTTAGATTCAGCAAACCTAACCGAGTATTTCAATAGTCTACAACCACTTTAGTTAGGATTTCATAAGAATACACCTTCACCAAACTTACTAACCAACACTAAATGTTTACTATATATATGCATATATTTCCCATAACTTGCAAGGCCATAACCATTTGAAACTAAAATTTCCTTAACATTTTTCAAGTTTTTTTTAACGACTTTTGTTGCTTTTCTCACTCCTTTTGTACCCATTAGTACATTATCTCCTTTCAGGTGGCAAGTAGTTTTGCACTTCTCTTTCTCTCTCTCTCTGTTCGCTGCACTCTTAAGTGACTCATATTTCTTCAGGTTTTAATCAGCTACTTGAAATGCTCCCCAAATCGTCTTACTTCACAAATTGCACAAGTTTTTGTGGACATAAAAACATGCAAGTGCTACGAGTAAGAAAATTAAAAGCATACTTTTCGGCGACTTTGCAACCGCACGACAATGCAATAAAAGCAAAACTTACTCCTGCAACAAGGCAAACAATTGAGCAACTCATTGAAGAAGAAAATCAAAATGCAGTGATAAAAACCAATTGAAAATGAAGGGAAGAGAGACAAAAGCACGATTTTCAAACATGGAAAACTTGTGCCCGTGAGGAGGACATGTTTGTCTCTTGTATATTGAATGTTTATTTGCATGCGCGACAAGGCAAAGCGTGAGTGTGTGTGTGTGTGTGTGAGTGGCACAAAACTTTGAACGGGTCGTCGTTGTCGGCAACAAGGGGTTAAACGCGTTCTTAATATGACATAAAAAAAAAACTAAGCGTAACAAAGTTAAACGAAACTTTTGTTAGCAACAAAACTTTTCACTTCAGAGCGAGAGCCAGAGCCAGAGAGAGTGAATTCAAAATGGCTGCTGCTGTTGGACTTAAAGTTACATTAGTTTTCAAGCAGCAGCTTTAATAAACAAAAGAAATGCCGAATCTCTGTGGTATTGTTTTGTCTTAAGCGGCCAAATTATGACCCGCATATAAACACTTATTTTATGTCTGCCATAAAATATGCATTTGTGTGAGTGAATTTTTGTTGATACATTATTTAGCAGCCAAATATGGTTGAGGTTTTCGGTTGGTCATAAAACTGGAGATAAATTTCGCATACCTCTCGGCTCAATTTTCATTAGTCTTTATCTAATTAAAGAGTTTGGGTATTAATAAGCCTAATGCAAGCAAATTTCAAACAAATTTTAAACCAATGCCTTCCGCTGCTGTCAAAGCAGCTCTCTGCAATGCTGGCGTCGATTGTTCGCCTGCTACAGCGTTTCTGCAGATCTTTACCTTGGCTATGGCTACACTGGTTCATCGCCATTGAGATTGCTGCGCTGTCTAAGCAGCTCTTTGGGATGCAATGTGTATAGCAAATTGCTGCCGTCGATTGCTCACCTGCTCCAAAGAGTCTGTAGATCTCAACCTTGGCTGCGGGTCCACTTGTTCATCGCGACTGGGATTGTTTTTGTAGGCGATAGAAGCATCAAAAGCCGTCTCAGTCGCTGGAGTGCGACTGAAGTGTGAGACTTTAACCCACTAAACTACCGCCTTTTTCTCCCCGATTCCCGGTGGCACTGCCTTGAGGTATTACTTCACAGGGGGGAACTGCCCATAGGGCTCATCTAGGATTCTCTCCTATGTGAATTGTTGCGCAATCTTTCTGCGCTACGCAGGCTTTGAAAGACTACCGTGGCCATATTGCAGACAGCAAAACAGTTTTCTACAGACTCTAGCATGATATTCAGATTATGTCGTTCTTCATTAAAGGTCGGACAGACAAAAAATACGTGCTCTGCGTCTTGGATGACCGACTGACCTGTACAGTCTGGGCAGTAAGGGTCGTCTTCATGCTTGAACCTATATAGATAAGATTTCAAACATCCGTGTCCCGTAAGAAGTTGAGTCAAGTAGTATGTCACCTGTCCATGTCTTCTGTCCAGCCATAATCCTATGTTGGGGATTAGCTTGAATGTCCATCGTCCTTTGGTCGATCTCTGCCACCGCTCTTGCCATTTCCTCATTCGTACTTCCTGGATTCTTGGTGCTTCCAAGTATAGGTCAGCTGTTTCCTGTGCTTTGAGGTCTATCGGGAGTAGTCCAGCCACCACCAGCAGCGCAGCATCGTTAGAGATGGTTCCGAAACCGCAGCAAACCCTCAGCGCACAGACGCGTTGGACTGCGTTGGCTGCACGGATATAGGTTGGGTATCTCGTGGCTGGTGCCCAGACCGGTGCACCGTATAGTAGGGTCGAGCACACTACACCGACCAACAGTTTACGCCGTGATTGTCTTGGTCCTCCAGTATTGGCGTACTGCTGGCTTTCTTGCTGGCGTACGCCTAATGGTCCCTGAAGTTCAGCCCAGGTACTTAAGGAAGGGGCGGGATGTAATTGTAGTATCGCCTACAATAATATGAGCCGTCTCCACAATCTTACGGCTGCTAATTAGCACTGCCTTCGTCTTTTTAGTAGCCAGCGATAGGCCCTTGCTCTCCAACCATTTGCTGACCTCCAGAATCGCTCTGTTGCTGGTTTGTTCCACATCGCTGAGGTGTTTTGCTACCACGACCACCGCAATATCATCAGCAAAACCAATGATAGTTGCTCCGGCTGGCAATTGGAGACGGAGTATGCCATTGTACATGATATTCCACAGCATTGGACCAAGGACAGATCCTTGTGGAACCCCTCTCCCATTGTCCGTCTCATACATGAGCACTCTATCGCTCAAATAGCTTTCTATGATGGCTGCTAAATAAGGCGGCGCATCTATTGTGCTAAGAGCTTCCAGGATATGATCCCATCCTGCTGAGTTGAAGGAATTTTTAATGTCCAGTGTGATCACCAGACAGTACTCCTTTGCTCCATACATAGTGGCGCTGTCTCGGCATCTCTTTGGGATGCAATGCGTACTGCAAGTTGCTGGCGTCGATTGCTCGCCTGACCCGGCGTTTCTGCAGGTCTTATCCCCGGCTGCAGATTCAATTTTTCATCGCGATTAAGATTTTTGTGCTGTCTCAGCAGCTCTGTGGGATGCGATGTGTATAGCATATTGCTGGCGTCGATTGCTCGCCTGCTCCGGCGATTCTGTAGATCTTAACCTTGGCTGCGGGTTCACTTGTTCATCGCGACTGTGATTGTTGCACTGTCTCAGCAGCTCTCTAAGATGCGATGTGTATGCTGACGTCGATTGTTCGCCTGCTTCGACGTCTCTGCAGCCGCTCCACTTGTTCATCGCGATTGATATGGTGGCGCTGTCTCGGCATCTCTTTGGGATGCAATGCGTACTGCAAGTTGCTGGCGTCGATTGCTCGCCTGCCCGGCGTTTCTGCAGGTCTTATCCCGGCTGCGGCTTCACTTCTTCATCGCGATTAAGATTTTTGCTCTGTCTCAACAGCTTTGTGGGATGCGATGTTTATGACATATTGCAGGCGTCGATTGTTCGCCTGCTCCGACGTTTCTGCAGATTTTCACTTGGCCAGCCGCTCTACTTGTTCATCGCGATTGATATGATCGCGCTGTCTCAGCTGCTCTCTGGGATGCGATGTGTATAGCTGGTGGCTGTCCATTGTCGGGGCTCTCGATCTCGACGAAAAAATTGTTCTGCGTCTTCTTCTGCTTACCTGGATAGATTTTGAAGCTCCTGGCCAATCAGTAGCTGTGTTAGGTAAGTAGGTTTGTCCGTGCTTTCTACCCACCCGGCCTTATGTCCGCATCGTCTTTTGCCAGCTGCCGTTGGTGGTTGTCGTCCACTGCCTTGTCGTCGATGATCATTGCCTCCCTGCTTTCCATTGCTAACAGGTCCAGCGGCCCTTGCCGTGGGCCGTCTTCTGACATGTCGGAAGCTGCAGATAACTCGGGAGCGCACCTCTGCGCTCTCTTGCATTCTGAACTATATGATGGCACGGTCTTGCAGGGCCATATTGGTGCTGCGTCATTTATCGACCTTACCACGTTTCAGATCAGCCATCTACTATGTTGCCGAGGTCCACCGATATTCGCCATTATTCCTGATAACGCAGTCGTTGACGGACGTACAGCATAACCCCCAGGTACTTTATAGCCTCCTTCGACATAATATGCTGGCCTCCGACTCTTATGTGGGCAATTTCTACACGTTTCCTACTGCTGATAAGGACCCGCAAATCCAACGATGCTGACGCCGATCGGTGTAGATAGTCGAAGAGCCCTTTGGCACGCCGCCTGTGACTCCGTATGATTTCCGTCCGTCCGATGTATCGTAAAGCAGAGTACGATTTTCAAAGTAGCTGCTTACCAATTTCACCAGGTACGCAGAGATACCAAGGCGCGTGAGTGCTTGGAGGATCCTTTCCCAGCGAGCGGAGTTAAATGCGTTCTTTACGTCGAGTTTAGTAATGAGGCAGTACTCCTTGCTTCCACCTCGCCATCTTCTTCCAGCCATGGCCTTGCGGGCAATGTTTAGCACCATTGAGATTACGTCTACCGTACTGCGTTGCTTCCTGAACCCGAACTGCTGATTTGAGAGGCCGTGTCGATCTTCCAGTTCCGCCTCTAGGCGGTTGCATAAGATGCGCTCAAACAGTTTGCCGATGACGTCTAGCATGCACAATGGTCTGTACGCAGAGGGGTCCTCCATGTTTTTGTCCCCTTTTGAAAGCAGCACCAGTCTCTGGAGCTTCCATCTTGAGGGAAAGACTCCCTCCCTGATGCACTGATTATAGAGATCAGCAAAAACATTCGGCTGTGCTTCCACAACAATCTTTACCGCTTTGGTTGGGATCCCGTCTGGCCCTGGTGCTTTGTCGGCGTGTACGCGGGATAGTGCAGCTAGTACTTCATCTGCGTTTGTAGTACAGACGTACGATGAGTCCGATCCTATTGTCTGGTCTATTGTCTCCGGGTGGCCGTCTTGCCAGCTTTCCCATTACGAGCTTGAAGGCTTGTCAAAGGCTGTCCTTCAGCTTCTTCGCAAATGTCCTCCAACAGTTTTTTGCTGGCGTCGATTGTTCGCTTGCTCCGGTGTTTCGGCAGGTCTTAACTTGGCCTGCCACTCCATTTGTTTATCACGATTGAGATAGTTGCAGAGTCTCAGCAGCTCTTTGGGATGCAATGAGTATAGCAAATTGCTGGCGTCGATTGTTTGTCTGCTCCGACGTTTCGGCAGATCTCAATGGTCGCAAAATAACAAATAACTTTCAATAACCTTTTGGTTCTATCTGCGGATAAAGAGCTTTGTTTTTAATTAGCTTAATGCAAGCGAATTTCCTAACAAATTTTGAACCAATGCCAATCCTCTTTCCATTCCCATTCTCCCCCCCCCATACATCCGTTTCCGTTTTGCCTTCCACTTATTTATTTTACTTTCAAGCTGAAGCCATTCATTCGTCTCTTTAAACATTTAAACACTTGTTGAAGTTGGCTTACATTTTTAATTGCCTCACCGCCTCGTTTGACGCCTACTCAGGCGTATTACGCACACACACACACACACACACTCAGATTCAAAAGTGCATAAAAATGTGCACAGAGCGTACTGTTTCTCTGTGCCCAAATGTCAACAATAATTTTTAATTAAGATTTGTTTTTCGTTTTTCCATATTAGAATAAGCCAACACACACACACACACACACACCCCCTTCAGCCCCCACTTCCTTTCACCCTTTTTGCGCTGTCCCTGCAAAGCCGGGAGTTAATTTGAATTTTATAGCAGTCAAGTTGTGTAATTTAAGGCGAAAAGGATATCCATCCAAGCCAAGGCTATGGGCGTTGAGCAACACATGTTGCCAGTGTGCAGTGTGGGCGTGGCAGGGGCGTTGATGTGTGCACAGACACTCACACAAAGAGCCAGCCGCGGAGCAGAGGAAACTTTTTCAATTTCTTCAACTGCATTTTCTGTGTAGCGCATTCAGCGAGCCATGAAGACGACTCAGTTGGCCATGTTTGTGTGTTCTGCTACAAGTTAATCTGCCCAGAGATTCAACTTGGTATCTGTCTTGAATGGCGTAGAAAGGACTGGAATTTCTGTGCCTGAAGTTCATTTCCTTTTAGAGAAAAAGTTTCTCATACATATTCCTTCTTTTTTTTTTTTTGCTTGGTGCAAAAGTTCTAATTTCATTACATTCTCGGCACAAATTACACATGTAATACATATGTAAAAAGGGTGTGGGTTGCAATTTATTAGCTGCAAATGCTTGAGATTTTTGCACAACTTCCAGTCTCAATTACAAAGCCTGCCAATAAGCTCAAGTTTATGCTGCAATTAAGCCAAGAAATAGAAAAATGAAAACTTTATTCCTCCCTCTGTGTGTGTGTGTGTGTGTGTGTGTGCAAATGGCATATTTTGCCTGCAACGAAGCCAGATTACTTATTAAATTATGTAGCTGGAACAACTTTTCCCCAGCAATATCAAAAATTCTTGGCATTCCCTTCCATTATTTTATTATAAAAACAAACTGCACAAATTATGCACTCGAAAGTTTTCTAGGCGTTGACTGCGCTTCATTGTTATTATCATAATTGCATAAAGTTCTGGCGCCATTTGCAGGCGACACAGTCCTTTATTTTTTTTTTGTATTTGCTTTTTGGGAAGTCCTTTTTAATTATGGCCAGGGAATAGCCTGTCACTGAGCTTCAAGCTTCATTAATTTTGTTTTGTGTGTGCACACGTGTTTTGGAGGTTTGTGTTACCTTCTTCTTTGCTGTCCCAAAACGGAGCACACGCAAATTAAAGTGAACGCCCCAAGCCCCAGAGCAGGGAATGCAACCCCCTCCCCCTGTACCAAAAACTTAACTTTCAATATAAAAAGAACACAAGAAAAACGTCCACAATTTGTTTTTCCTCTTTGTTATGTTTTAAGTTGTGCAAGGGTAACTTTTTGATCGAAACAAAAAGCAAGAACTGGTATATTTTTAAGTGGTCCAATGTTAGTTTTTTCTACTCTTCAGTTGCTCTAGCAGCGTTGGCTTCTTCTTGGAATTCCTTTGCTTTGCAAGTTGAATCTATTGAGTGAGGTGAATGAAGCACAAATATAATTTAGAAAAAAGCTTTAATGGTGAGTACGCAGAACGACAAAAAATTTTCTTGACAGTATTTCATATAAATAGAAACACTTTGGCTTTGCTTTGATGCTCTGAAGTTGTTAGAAAGTGTTTCTCTTATGCTGCAATACGTCACTGCGTTCTCAGGTACTACACCGTTCTTCACGGGATAACCGATCGTCCCCCTTGAACAATGTAATAGTTCAGACCTTTACAATTAGGACACAAAATTCTACATATTTTTACGAGTATCATAATTAATTACAGATTAAAAATACTAAATTATCTAAACGAATTCGGTTATTACAAATTTCCCAAAGCTAAAAAAGTTTAAAATCTACCGAAATCAAGACCTTTCGTTGACAAAAGAGGAGTTATCCCGCTTATTCGTGAACTGTGAACGGCGGTTTCATTTCATATACGGAATTTTAAAACCCGTGGTTCAATCTTTATTACCCAGTTAGCAAAAATCGGAGCGCTCCAAACTATGTGTCTGAAAAGAGTCGAGCTTAAGAGCGTTTTTGGACTAAACCAGCGTTGTTCCTCCATAGCCCCCAGGGGCCGAGCGCAATCGGCTATTTACACGCACACGAGCCGACCGCATGCCGAAGTCGGGCATATGAGCGTAAGCAGAGCTCTCTTTGCCTTCATTCGCTGCCCAGCCGTCGTTGAGCGCAGTTCAAAGCTGGGCTGTGTCGCTTTAATATCGCACACCAATACATTCTCACTTTTTGGCCTCGCTCTTCTTGAACATCGCTGGACTAAACACATAAATTTAAGGGTTTTCGGAGCATATTCAGTGCTCTCTAAAGACCTATACACAGATAAGATAAAAGTTTAGTTCGGCACAATACTTTACAGAAATAGATATGCTTTGGAGCAACAGTCTTATCTAGATGAAGTATTGTGAAAAACTGAATTTTTATCTCATCTGAGTATACGCCTTAAGCACGGGCTCATAAAGTGCACTTATGTCTGAGCATTTTCGGAGTTGAAGTAGGCAGGTATTCAAAAATTTTGTTTTGCTTGGATGTTTTGCTTTAATTGCCTAGAAAAGTAACTTTTATGTGTCTTTTATGAGGTTTTTATATGCTTCATTGGGAGGGTGAAAGCACTTATATCTGTCTCATATTAGACTCAGAAATCATCCACACTAAAAGCGACCGTTTTCATAGAAAAAAATAGGGGAAAGTTAAATTCGGCTCGGCCGAAGTTTTGTATACCCTTTCAGTTTATTTTTCTAAATGAGACCACATTTCGGACCTAACTTTCCTATGGGAGCTATACTATATAGATGTCCGATTTCGACCAAACTTAGTGCAATCATGGAAAATCATAAAAAACTAACAATTACGAAGTTTTGAGGCGATCCCAACTAACACAAAAAAGTTTTTCTCACTAAAACTAGTTTTTCGACCGATCGTTCCTATGACAGCTATATGCTATAGTCATTCGATCCGGCCGGTTCCGACAAATGTGCTGCGTATTTGTACCAAAAGACTTCGTGCAAAGTTTGATGAGGATAGCTTTAAAACTGACGGGGGAAATAGCATAGAAACAGACTGACTGACAGGGGTTAAACAACCAGTCGTCACTGATCAAGAATATATATACTTTATGTGGTTGGAGATGCTTCCTTCAATGCGTTACAAACATTCCGACAATTTCATAATACCCAATGGTATAAAAAAAGGAGTCAAAACATCGGCGAAAGTGTATCAATCCGACGTATTGGAAAAGGTTGTCAAGCCCCGAAACACGACATTATTTGCAAACTAGCCGGGGACCTTCCAAAAGACTTCGCTCCTGCTCACAGGGCAAAAACGACTCAATCATGGCTTAGAAACCATGTACCGAACTTAATTTCTACGGATGATTGGACTGCTGGACTACAAGCTGTGGTCCATTCTCGAGGCTATGGCCTGCTCCACTCGACACCCAAATATGGAGTCTTTTAAGCGCGCCCTTGTCCGAGCAGTGGACAATTTCGCAATTTATGAAGTGCCACTGCGATCGATGAGTGGCCAGAGAGACTTCGGCGTTGCTGGATGGCACTAGGCGGCCATTTCGAATAAGTTATTTTACGATTTGCAGCCATTGAGTGACCGAATAAAAAGAAGAAAAAAGTTTTGAAATTCATTCGTTTTCATTTTATGACCAAAAACCGCGACCCAAAACAATTGCGATTACTAGGTAGGATTTGGTAGCTATTTCTCGCGAGCGCTTGTTGGTCGTGTGCGCTAAGATGCAGACATCCGCGTGTTAAGTCTCCTCGAGGTCCCGAGTTTGAGTCCTAGACAAGTTAAAAATATTAAATGGTAACAAAATCAAGCAAAAGCTTAGAAAAAGGATGTGAGCTAGTGTGTGGTCATATGTCTGACTCCCCGCCCTTCCCTTCTCACCAAACACACCTATAAGCACGGTCTTCATTCGTTCTTAAAGCCAGAACGAAGAGTTCTTATAATAAGAAAATTGGTTAAAAAAAACACGTTCTTTACATAAGTCAGCCGTTCTCGGGATAAGAAAAAACGGACAAACCCTACTGTTCAGAACGCAAATACACTTTTCAATACATTTAGAACGGAATGTTTTCAGGGTGTAGGAATAATTCTTGATCCAAGAATGAATTGTTGATTTATACACTTTTGTTTCCAAATTTGTTGATCCCAGAGTTTCATAAATTGATCTAATTACGAAAAATTCTCAAATCAATTCTTTAATCAAGAGCCAAACATGAACACAAAATCAAAATTGTTAATTCTTAATCAATTCTTAATTACTTTATGTATTTCACAACATATATATGCCATAGTCATCTGATCCTGCCAGATTTTGTATTTCAAGACTTTGGTCAAGATAGCCTAAGAACTAAGGAAGGAGATAGCTTTAGAACAGACGGACACGACTAGAACAACACTACTTGTTTCAACTTATATAGTCACAGATGCTTTCTTCTATGTATTTTAAACAGCTGTACACTTGCAACATACCCCCTGCGAAAGTACAAAAAGAATATTTAGCAGTCGGGGACAAAATCAAATCTATATCTTGGCACTTTTACTCGTCAATACAAGTTCATATATCCGGCTCGAAGGACCATGAAAACGTTAGAGAGGTTCTTTTATAAAAAGCAAACATATTGGTTCGGAAGTCTATAACTTGGCTCTTTACTTTCGAAGATAAGTTTATATATCCGGCTCGAAGGACCATAAAAAGTTGATATATCAGATTTTAAGCGTAGACAAATTGAGGCACTTACAGCTGCTGTAAGTTCATATATTTGACTCGAAGGACCAGAAATGATAAAATTGTGATTGGAAAGGTAGTGTGAAGAGAAGTTAATAATTCATGGATATTATCGATAACTTTTTAGACCTCTACTTATGGAAAAAATGGCAATATGACGATTAAATTTTAGGTTGATATTCGATGAAGTGAAACGAAACTCATCGTTAAGCTCTGTAAAGAAATTTACGCAGAATTAACCTTTATACCAAATTCTTTCTCCATTCACAAGATCATTTGCACACTGCAAGGGTATTAAGTAACAGTAACCTAAAGATGCTACAAGTAGCTTGATATATCTTTTAGGTTTATAGCTAGTTTATTTTGAGGGTTTCATTTATGAAAGTTGAAAAGTTTCTTCTTCCACATCTTAGGATTGTGGACTACTCAACAATCGACCCCCGTTTAGAGCAGGCCAACAATTGAACTAATTTCCCTGCAGGCCAACAGCCTTTGTCTGGGTATCTAAATTGCAAACAAATCAATTGAAATTGCATTAAATATGCAATAAATTGTTGCCCAAAAGCTGCAAATTGCAAATGGATGCATTTTGTAGCCTTAACACTGGCTGCTTTATGTGTCCTTCCTGCCCCTCTCTCTCTTTCTCATTGGAAATTCTAATTGTTTAAATTTAATTCTGATTTCTATATCAGTTTAAGTTTCTGATTGATAACCCCTGGCTAAGTGGTTGAAGTCCATTGCAAATTGCGAAGGGCAAAAGTTTTAGGCCGCGCTTTGTCACGCATTTCCGCATGCGGCTTACGGCTTAATGGCCGGGGCAGGGACTGGGACTGGGACTGGGACAGTTTGACTGGCAAGTGTTTGCCGTATTAGCACGAAATCATGGCGTGTTGCATGCAGCCAAGCGTGTAAGTATGACAGCCCCAAACGCCTCCAGGGACATGGAAGGAAAGGAAAGGAAGGAAGATGATGATGAGCGGCCACGCCCAAGCGCCACGCTTGCTTGATGGCTATAAATCAGCTTCCGTTTCCTCGACAAACAAAAGTTGAAATCAACATTTAATCAATGATTGTGTCGTAAACCATGCGTAACAAAGCATTGAAATTTGATGAAGCCACGCCCCCTGAATGTCTTATTTATGTGCATGTAATCACCGAGCAGAGACTGTGAGGGAGGGAGTAGGAACAGGTTCCACCTTTCTCCGATTAAAGTGTACTTAGAAATATTGAAAACACAAGATTATTTCTTCAGGATGAGTAAGTGAATAATTATATATGCCAATTTTGTACATTAAAGTTGAGTATTTTGTCATTATACATACTCTGTAATTGAAGAAGAGTCAGTGAAAAAAGTGTTTTAATACCCAGATTTTAGTAACGCTTAGAAGGAAGCATCTCCGATCACATAAAGTATATATGTACCTTAGGGTGCCTTTTTTAAGGGCAAAATTGAAATTTAGTAACGGTGCCCCCTAAACAGGTTCCTTTAATCTGTATTAATGAGCGCGACGAGGCCTTAAAGTTTGCTCTAAAATTACGTATACGCCCCGAATTCTACATAGAATTTCCAACATTGAGATCTGTGCTACATGGGTCGAGTTGTCAATTTTTGAAAGTCTTGCAAGGTATTTTGATTTTATTAAAAAAAGAAATTCCCCATTTTTTTTAAGAGCCAACGGGCTTAATTTCGGCAGACATAGAACGATTTTGTTCTTAGTGTGGCATGGTATTTGATATCCCTGGACCATTATGAAACATATTTTAAATGAAAGTCGTAAGAATAAGATTATTAATCCAATCTTTTATACTAATTAGGCAACCGGCATTAAGAGTATGAACCATTTCATTTGATACCTTCCCCTATGGCTTTAATCAGAGTAACCTTTTGAAAGAAGGAAAATATTTAGTTAGAAATCAACGCCAAAGAGGAAAGAGGTTTTCCCACCACCGCAAACTGGGCTGGATTACCAAATGTTTGGCATAAAGTCTACATATGCAGACACAGAGTTAAAACTTGGTGAATTTGATTACAACAACCAGAATAACACGTAAAAAGTTTTTAACAGATCCGACCACTCCTATCTTACCGCCCATATGGTTCCATGATGGCGGATGCTTAATTTAATTCAACCTATCCACTTAAAACCAGCATGAATATGTTTTTTATGCTCTCACACAATTCTACAAGTTTTGGTCAAAATTGGATGACTATAGCATATAAGCTCCGCGGGAGCGATCGGTCGAAAAACTAGTTCTTGTGAGAAAAACTTTTTTGTTTTCAATAGAAACGTCTCTTATGCTGGCATACATTTTTATACTTTTACTCAATTCTACTAAGTTTTGTTAAATCGGATGACTATAGCATATAGCTGCAGTATGAATGATCTGTCGAATAGGAAGTTCTAGTATGAAAACTTTTGTTTTTAATGGAATCGCCTCCAGCGGTGTACATGTTAGTTTGTTATGTAGCGCTTCTCCAAGATTCCACCTAAATTTGTATCGAGCCGATCGGACATCCATATAGTATAGCTCCATAGAAGCCGCGTAAGGTCCGAAAAGTGTCTTATTTAGAAAACCGGCTAGCAAGAGCTGCCTGAAACATCGGCCAGAGCCGAGTTAACTTTCCCCTATTTTTTATACTGATTTTTTTTTTTAGATTTTTGATTGTCTCTGAGCTAACGTTTCCAACGCAAATTTTTTCCAAAAATCATTTATTAAGTCCCGTTTTTTCGATTATTGACCTGTCATACATCGGACATACGTCCTAAGCCGATTACCCTACCAAAAAGTTATAGAACGTACAAAATCGGGCCAAAAGTGTTAATAAAAAACAAAGCTCATTTCCAAACACCTAAAATGGTTACATTTTTTGGGCCGAAAGTGGACGAAAGTTACTTTAAGTTCAAGGGAAAAGGTGTTTTCGAAGGTTTCTCAGACAAAGAACACATAGGAAAACGAAGTTTTGTTAATTATTTAAAAAGTATACAATTGCTGAATATTATTTACATAATACATATATGTACTGTATTTTTATATTTCACACAAATTATTCATTTACCAGCAGTCATTGAAGATGCTCCGACCACACAAAGTATATATTCTTGATCAGCATGACGAGCTGAGTTGATTTTTAGCCCCTGTCTGTGTCCGTCTGTCTGTTTCCGTACGTTATCCTCATACTCGTTGCAGTCTATCCTACCACCAAACCTTGGGTAATATTTGTCGGAATCGGCCGGATCGGATGACTATAATATAGCTGCCATGAACGATCGGTCAAAAAACTAGTTTTTAAGAGAGAAACTTGTTTGTTTTAATGAAAACGCCTCCAAAGTACGTATTTCTTAGTCTTCTATCCTTTCCCATGATTTCACTAAGATTGGTCGAAATCAGATGACTATAGCAACTGCATATGAATGAACGATCGGTCGAAAAACTAGTTCTAGTGAGAAAAACTTCTCTTGTTTTTAATGAAAACGTCTTAGTCATTGGCTTACACTTATTATATACTTTTACACAGTTCTGCAAAGTTTGGTCGAAATCGGACGACTATAACACATGCCAACCCATAGGAACGATCTATCAAAAATAAGTTTTTGTAGAAAACTTTTTTGATTTTAGAAAACGTCCTTATCATTGGCATACACTTATTTTATATACTTCTTTACACAATTCTACAAAGTTGGTTGAAATCGGATGACTATAACATATAGCTCCCACAGGAACGATCGGTCGAAAAACTAGTTCTAGTGAGAAAAACTTTTTTGTTTTTAATGAAAACGTCCTTTTTATTGGCATATTCTTATTTTATATACTTTAACATATTTCTACAAAGTTTTATCAAAAATCGGATGACTATAGCCTATAGCTGCAGTATGAATGATCGGTCGAAAAAGACGTTCTAGTGAGAAAAATTTTTTCATCCAAATTTCGTAATTAACAGTGTATTTTTGCTTTCCCATGATTTCACCAAGTTTGGTCGAAATCAGACATCTATATAGTAAAGATCCCATAGAAAAGTAGAGAAAAGTAGTCAGAAAAACTTTTTTCAATATAAGCTGTATAGAGTACAAAACTTCGGCCGAGCCGCTAACTTTCCCCTATTTTTCTTTATGATGCCTAATGCTAAGTCTATCGGAATGCTCTGGAAAAGTTGTGACAATGTCAAATGAAACTAACTTCTCTTCCTCCGAAATGTGGATGTTATTGATCCGTTGCTTGAATTCCATAGAATTCTTAGCATTATATATGGAATCACTGGAGGGAGCACCTAATGACGAACAAATTAATCTTAGTGGAGTTCATTCTATGAATTTTCGAAGTTCGTATATCCTTGGGGGCAGCACTGTTGTTGTAGTTAGTGTATTCCTTCCGTCCCAGGAAACTAAAAATTTCAAATTTAATCTTCGCCTAAATTTTTTCTATATCACATTCTAATAATTTTGCTGGCTTCAAATATATAGTGTTTCATCAAGAAAGAGTGAGAATTCGCCGTTAACCCTTTGAGCCGGACAAGAACCAAGCCTATTAAATGAAAGACCTGCTAAACCTAAAACAGAGCAGAATTATCGTTTCTAGCTTACACTACACTCTGAACTTGTAGAAGTCTAGGGTATGACTCTATCAAGAAAGAGCTAGCATATGTTATTGGTACTTTGAGCCAAACAGAAACCAAGCCTTACTCTATAGAATTTGAAAATTATGACGACTAGGGTGTGCCTCTATCTAGAAAGAGTGAACATTCGCCTATCGTTTTCTGGACACTGTTTTTTAAGAAGATATACCGCGAGGCTCTGCATCAGTCACAAAGTCTTCGGAAGAAGCTGTAATTCAGGGTACAAGGAATAAAGTTAGATGGATTCTCCAATTACCAATTCAAATAAAAACTTTACCAAGACTGTAAAAATCGTGTTATTATAATGCAGTAATTTCTGCCCGTTTAGGTCATTGCCAGGCGTTAAGTATACGCCGCGTAGAGAGCTCGTAAATAATAAAGAAAAAGCGCATTAATTTCGTGTTAAAACGCGCAGGCAATGAAAACTGCATTTTGAATTCAAATTAAAAGTCACTGCCTACGCCAACGGGTGGTCCTTTGTCCCACCACCACCCTGTCCAGGCACTCTGTCCAGTGCCATAAATAATAAATTATGCTGCACGCATACAATTATTCGCCCTCGCTCTCTGGCTCGGCTTTTTCGGCCAAATTTTTGGGCAGGTGCAGAAATCTAAAAACAATTAAATGATTTATGCCTGCATTTTTCACGCTCGGAATTGTTTAATGAAATATGCATAAACGAATTTAATGCGTTTTTAACTCGACGCAAATGTAATTTACATGTCAATTGGTTTTGTCTGTGCGTGGAAGCATTTGATTGATTTTTAATTAAAATATTTATTTATTTTTAATTAAGTTGAAGGGCGAAAACCACAACAAAAGCTAACTCATTTCCCCTTTTCCTATTGCAGGTGGAACCAGGCAGGCGGCAGTCATGTCACGTATTTCGGCGGCTCCCGGGCAAGGGGTGAGTTGTGATGACAGAGGGAGGAGATACAGAGCGGGGGGTGGGGGAAGAGCAAACAAACATTAATTTCAATTTGCCGCCGCTGCTGCTGCTGAGACAAAAATTATTTATTTACTTTGCCAGCGGCAGCTGCTTCAGTTTATGGCAAATAAACAATAAATTAAATTACCACATTTGATTGCACATTGATATTCCCCATGTGGTGCGTCTCCTTGGCATGTCCTGTTTGCCTTCAGGATGCGTAAATGACTAAATGAATGAATACATTATGCATACGCCCGGTTGGACCGCCCTCGTCCGTTCCCCGTTCCCGCTATGTTCGTTCTTTTTGGCAATGTCAAGGAATTGCAATTCAATTTCTACTCAAGGCATTTGCCGGAGATTTATGACCAGCAACGCACCAAACGTTCATTGAAAACACATTTCCCTACCAATTCAATAAAGCATTATGTAATATTGCCAACACACACACGCACACACACACACACTTGCTGCCATGTGCAATAATTTACAACATTTTAATCGAATTAGAGGCAGACAGAGATGGCAGAAAGCAAAATGCATTTTAAGTGTTGCAGTCGACATTTGAGGCTCCTCTTAGAAGTTGGCAATCGCCATTGCCAGCGGCCAAAGACAAAAAAAAGGAAAAAGAAATTATACACACACACAAAGGGCAAATGAGAGATGGGGTAGGGCCAAGGGACAGAGGTTGTATTTTTGAACATGTGCCAACCAATGCTTGCCAGGGCCACTGCTTGTTGTTCGCCTTCAGGGGGTGCAGGGCTTTCGCTTCAAGGGGTTTTTTCTTTTTGGCAATAGAAAAAAAAAGAAACTACTCTGGTCAGGGCTATTCGGTGGGAAATGCTTCAAAAGTAGTTAAAGCTATCGATCTGTATAGTTTCATTAGGTAAACGAAAGCACTTTTTATTCTCTTTGATTTTATTAGAACTTAACAGAACTGATGGATCGATGAATTTGTCAAGCCAAATGGTTTTGCCTTACTAACTTTGAGCTTTTCGACTTTTAACTTTTCCAACATCTGTGAGAAATGTGAAAAATTAAAACAGCTACAATAGAGATTTAGAATCAAGAAGCCATATAATCGACGCGCTGGTATGACAAACTGATCGTTTTGTTGATGTAGCTTTCGTATGATTGTCTGTTTCTGTCTTGCTCTGTCTTATGCAAGCTAGCTCTAAGGAAGTCTAACATCTCTAGATAATATTTGCTGATCCTACAAGTTTTGGTATCTATCGGTTCAAAGATTGAAGAGTTATAAGCAAATCCCAATTCAGAGTCAGTGCGCTACTGGCATGAAAAATGTATGAGTGACAAAAACCATGACGAGAAACACAAAACAAGAGCAGAAAAGCTCTTTCTTAAGCTGTATTTTCACTTGTGGAGATCTCATATGAGATGGGTGACAAATATCTCAGTTTACTGTGAGTTGCCTATCAAAAACTTTAGAACTCAGATTTTGTGCTTCTCAGATTGACTTTTACTTTTGTCGGACATCTCAAATGGAAAACTTTTATGAGATATCAGATCAATTAAAAATACAGCTTAAGATGCATTTCTTCAATATGATAAATCCAAATTCTTGAACATACACAAGACTTTTAATAAGAAATTTCAATAATTTTTCTGGACCGTTTGATTTACACCATTCTTCTTTTTAGTTTCTTCATGATAATCAAAACTCATACAATTTTTACAAATTTCCCGATATTTCGCACAGTTTGGTTATTAAATTAAATTAAATCTTTACAATAATCCAATAGTCAAGTGAAAAAATTGGCAATTTGCAGCTTGTTACTGGTCCACCCTTTCAGCAACAGTCTGTATCCGAGCTGCGATGCGATGTATATACCAAATTTCTGCCGTCGATTGCTCGCCTGTTTCGGTGTTTCTGCCGTTCTAAACGTGTTTTGCCACTCCGTTTATCCCTGTTTATTTCGCCACTTTCAGTTCTCAGTGATGCGATTTATATAGATAGAAAGATAGATATATGTTTATTTCCATATACAGACATTTTTGGTAGCTACAGATAATTCACTTACTAATGATATAAACATTAATAAAGCTTGGTTTGAAACCGTCAGCCTTTCTTTTCTTTTTTCAACAACCTTTTTAGCTAGATTCTTCCCTCCCATTTCTCCATTCAAGGCCATGAGTATCTCGGCTTCTGTTAGTGTACATTTCTTAAAGCAGCGCAGACGAAATTCCCTTAGAACAGGGCATGGCATACATATGATACGAAACGGGTTGTGAGATTCAAAATTATCTCTACTTATATGTAAGAAAATTGACCGGAACTGTCGTGTCGGTCTAGAAGGGATCGAAAATTTAATTTGACTTATAAGAAAACTAGAGTCATTGTGCCCATGTATTAGTTTATGAAGGAACATAACTACATGGCAGATTCTACGATCCTGTAGAGACGGTAGGCTTAAAAGGCGGAGTCTATCCACATACGATGGCAAACGACGGTGAGGTTCCCACTTTAATCCACGTAAGGCAAACTGCAGAAATTGCTTCTGCACCGACTCAATGAAGCCCTGATAAATTGCATACTGCGGAGACCATACGCATGAACAATACTCTAGTATTGGTCAAACAAGTCAGACGAAAAGAAGCTTAGTGGTGTAAGGGTCATCAAATTCTTTAGACCAACGCTTAACAAAAGCCAACACCATTTTCGCTTTGCTAACAATGATGCCAATGTGATCCGATGCCACCTCCATCTCCTTCATTTTCCAGGTTATGTCACTTTGTCGAAACAGCGTCTAGTCCTACCTCAATTGCTAATACATAATTCGGCGTAGCTTAAGTATTAATAATTAATAAAAGAATTAATAAAAATCGTTACAATTGATTAGCCTCAGTAACACTACACCGTTCTGCCAAAGACCAATATAATCTCTAAGATAAGTAACGACATACGATTTTTTTGAACGCGATTTTTTCGTGCTGGCTCTAGAGCTGGCTCCAGGCTCTCTTGAAATTTTGTTCAAAAGCCAGAGAGACAGCGCTCTAGAGCAGCGTTTCCCAGCCATGCCCTGGGGGTTGATACACATTTCCGACGATTCAAGCCGAATGCGTGCCGAAGCAAAGCCTCAAAGTGTTTTAGAGAGAGGCAGAGAGCCTCTTCTTGTGGGGAACCCATGGGTTCTAGAGCCAGCCGCTCTCTTGTACGCATACAGCGACAGCCGAAGGTTGTACTTCACCTATTCTGCCTCAAAATTTCCAGTTCTCCAATGCTGATTGTCTGCCTCCTTTTTGGAACACCATAATCTCGGACTTTATTTGTTTATCTTCCATGCCATGCCATACAGTTTTTCAATCATTAGCTGAAGTGATGAGGAACTGTCCGCTACGATAACGATATCATCTGCATACAATAGAATTCTTATGTTGATGTTTTCAATGTACAGGCCACCTCTTAAGTGCTTGTAACGATCGTCCAGGTATAGCGCAAATGAAAATGGCAACATAAGGCATCCTTTTTTCACACCGTTCATTGTTTAAAACCGCTCCGAAAGTTCGCCTCCTGTCTGAACTGCCCATTTCGATTTCTACAAATCGTATTATCTTTGTGGATACACCTTGCCGTTGTAGCTTCTATATATTTAAAGTTGGCGAGGTACTCGGTCAAACGCAGCCTTGATGCGATGTGATCTACTTAGTATTAAGCAAATCGCTGCCGTCGATTGCTCGCCTGCTCCGGCGTTTCTGCTGATCCAATCGTGGTCTACCACTCCTTCTCTCCAATTCGCTTAATGGCTTGCCTGTTGCAATCCCCTGAGCTCCTCTTGCTTAGAAGATACTTGACTTTTCATAAATCTGATTTACGATTACTGGCTTTGGGGGGGAATGTTATACCACAGTTTGTCAGGCAAGCTGAACAATCCAAGCTGGGCAAATAAGAAGGCGGTGTGACCAATTAGTTAGCAATTCAAATTCTTTATTCGTCGTAACTAACAATCAGTGGAAAGCCCACGTGTTCAAGAGGAAAATTACCCACTAGCTGGAGATGGAACTTAAGATTAAAGGGACCAGATATCGAGGTTCGATACTTGGCTTGTTACATGAGAGTCGACATGAGCGGTCATTAGGACTAGTTCTCCGTTAGAGAATTTTCAAATGTGTAAAGATTATTTCTACCTAAACTAATACAGTTAGAGCGATTCAGTTTGATTGAAATTCGCTTTTTGAACTTACCCTCATTACAAAGCCTCAGAAGTGAATAAAGCAGTGCTGAATTTTGGGCACACTGAGCTAAATATGAAGTTTTCTGAGCATCCTTATACCTTCCTTATCAATGCTCAACCCCAAATAACTTTTTAAAGCAATTTCCCGGATTTTCGCCAGCTTTAAAAAAGCTCAGCTAACACCTGTTCAAAAAAAAAAAAAACAATTGACCAAATATTTACTTTCCACCCCATGCCCCAAATTTGTTGCTGCGTCAACAAAAATCAATTTCCCGCACATTACCAGGAGTCGAGACACACGAAACACACACAAAACACACACAACAGTTGATTTTATTATTTACTCGTATTTGCCGTTTGACAGATTTGCTTGGCTGCCCTCTAAAAGGGGACTTTAAAATTGCCCCTCGGGTGCGGAGAACAAAAAAATGACTGCAGTGCGACGGAGACGCAAAAGCGGATAAGGAGATAAATCGAGGATAAAAAAAAAAAACAAAAAACGAAACGCCCGTTTGTGTATGTTTGCTCACAAATCTTTCATTAGAGACAGCAGACAGGGACTTGGTCTCGAAAATCCAAGTTTACTGCAACTTTATCTTATTTTACAAACTACTTTAGGCAATTGATTGTGAGTGTGTGTGCAAGAGTGTGTGTGTGTGTGTGTGTGAGTGCTAAAAGGTGGCGGCAACTGATTCACAGCCGTTTGATGTCTGCTTCAGTTTTGCTTTTTCCTGCTATTTTTTATTTTTCATTTACTTTGTAAGGCACAAAGCCTAAGCACTTTGTATGTGTGTGTGGTGTGTGTCTCTGAGGCAATGAAGTGCATTTGAAGCGCACTTGATGCACGTACAGCACGCAGCGCCTTTTTAGACGTATTGTAAATGACTGCAGTGGTGGGCGGAGAGCAGAGGGAAGGAACTGTGCGCGGTTCGTTAGTTTGATACACAGACAGGAAGTGTGTGTGTGTGTGTGTGTGTGTGGGGCGTCTGTTTGATAAGTGGCAGCAATTTTTTTCTTTCACTCTCTGTTGCTTTTTCTGCCGCTTGACACTACGTCATCTTCTGCTCCATTCTAGCCTTTCTTTCCTTTTTTTTTGCTGGCCTAATGAAATTGTTAATTTTTGTTGGCAAAGTCACGTACAGCAAGTGTTGATGACGCTGAAGAGTCATGTGCTCAACATGGATGCCACCGGCAATTGGCAGCGCTGGCGAGGGAGGGGGCGGTGTAAGTGTGAGAGCCTCGGCCCACTCATAAGTTAAATGGCCCCATTTTGGCATATTTATGAGCAACAGTTTTCCATTAGCATTCGATTACCTTCCGAAATCCAGTTGAAACTTTTGAGTGGCGTGATTTGTATGTCTCTCTGTGTGTGTGTGTGTGTGTGTATTTGTCTGCACGTGCAACTACATAAAAGACATCAACAGCCAAAAAGCGAAAAAGTCGCATTGCAGCAATTTTTGTTACGCTTGCCAACTGCTGCCAAAAGAAGGATAGAAGAAGGAAGGTCCTGAGCAACCCATTAATACCATTTACCCCCCAACCAGTCCCTGGCACGTAGCCCATACTGCTGTTGGTTGTTGCTGGTTGTTGTTGTTGTTGTTGTTGCCTTTACCATATTACGTATACGCCAAGTGGCTTCGCTTCTGCTTTTGCTTCTTGCTGCTTGTGTATTGCATTTTATTCAAGTTCTCTTATTGTATTTATGCACAAGTGCAGAACGTAGCAAACTGAAGGCAAAAATGTCTGCCTGCCATGCATATTCTCCATATTCATTTTTTGTCTTGTTTTCTTTTGCTTTCTTTTTGCATAAATTAAATTGCCTGAAAATTTCATTACAACAACAATTAAGTGGAGATTTGTGGGCAAATTTGAATTTTTATGGGAAAGTATGCTACGAAAATAGAGCTGGAAAGAGGGACTTCATTTTGAAACTAAATATATGTGGAATTGGCCCTCAAGTTCGATTTGCTTAAAACATATTACTATGAAATATTTCAGTTTTATATTCAGCCCAATTTTCTTGAGATGAAGGCAACAACACGTGACATATTTGAGGAAAAGTTGCTAAGAACTCACCAACTTTCTGTACATTTTTCAATTGAATTGAATGAATGCGCCATCTCTTGCCTGATAATACCATTGCTCCTGCTTCACTCATTTGATCTCGCAATCAAAAACCAAAATCTTGGCCAGCAACAACTTGACTTTGTACAAGGTCTGCTTCTTGTTATTATAAGGATATTTAAGACGGGAATTCCTACACCCAAAAAATTGGTATCAATATCAATTTGATACACGTTGTCTCAAATTGAAACTAAAACCACTATCGTTTTTTTAGTATCAATATGATCATAGAGAGTATCAAAATGATCTGTTGGTTATTAATTTGATACGCAAAAGTATCAATTTGAAACAATAACATTTTTATAAAAGTTCGAAAATTCGAAATGTCATGTTCGTATGTGAAACGAAACTAGCTGAACTGGCAGACCAGTAGGCGCTTGACGATTGACATTAACTGATTTGATTTTAGTGCAGACACATCGGTAACTTGCTTAAAGTAAAAGCTATGTAAGTCAATCCCCCAGACATCGTGTTAAAGACTAAATCAATGTATTTCAATATGGTGCAGAAGCTCTATACTTACAAGGTGAGCAGCTAAACATATATACATCGTTCAATGCACACACTTGTAAATAACAAATACAACTTTTTAGAGAGGACATACTACACCATGTTTCTGCGCTATCCAAGATGAGAGAATCAACGTCAACTCCAGTTGAGGCGTGGTTCACATACGGTTCGGTTTCAGAACCATTACTAAAGAAAGATCTCGAACTGGGATTATCATGCCGTCATAATTTGGGCAGCACCAAGTCAGAAGGGCGGACTGTTATGTCGATAAGGACTGATGCACTTCCTTACAGTATTTGTATTTCTGTATTGAAATATTAGAGTACAATGTTTCCAATACTTGCAAAATACATTTTGTAATAATACAGAATAAAATAAATCAGCTTTTAAATGTTTATGTTTTATATAAGAGATAAGAGAAAAAGTTAAACTGAGAAATTCTAGTATCAAAATGATACCAAAAGTTTGATAGTTGTTAGTTTCAAATTGATACTAAAAAATTAATACAAAATAGTGTCAATTTGATATTTTCGAAATATCATTTTAATACTTTCGAAAATATCAACTTGATACTTGAAGTATTAAAGAGAATTTGATACTCAATAGTTTCAAATTGATGACTAAATAGTGTCATTTTGATGACTACTTTTTTTTGGGTGTAGTCGAAAGGAGCCGCTAAAACTATTGCTATAACATACTTAATCGAAGGAAAAGAAACTGCTTAAGCCACTTGTATTCGGGTGCATCGACAGCTGCCAAGAGTGTATAATGCTAGTCTGTACTTGGCTAGAGGACTTCACAGTTCTTATCATCAAGCGATCAGCTTACGAATCAGTGGAATATAATAAAATCTTTAATTCAACTTATCAATATATAAAGAAACTAGCTCAACCGTCAAATGTTGTTCTGCCATACAAATTGTTTCTAGTAAATATTTTGGTGAATTTTTCGGTTGTTTAGTTTGTGCAAAAGTAAGCAACAGTCAGAAGGAAGTATCTCCGACCCCTTAAAGTATAGCAATGTCGGTCTGTCTATCTGTCCGTCCGTCTGTTCGTATCTAGCTCATACTGGAATACGAGACGAAGGAACGAAGCAAATGTAAATGCTTTATGTACTTGTTTACGTTGCCGGTTAATTCTTCTGCGTATGTTAACAGCTATCCGTCGCGCTTGTCTCCGTTCCAATTGTTGATGTTGATTTTGAAAAGCTCGTACCTCTTGTGATTGAAAAGAACACAATTGCGATAAGGTTACACGCGCATTTTCGTTTTCTTCATGGACTTGTACGTCTCTTCTTTCTGCTCTAATATTTCGGGTATTTGTTGCTGCATTCGTTTGACGGCCAAAAAAGCTCCCCTACGGCTTGCTGGCATTGTTTACTGTAACACACACACACAGATTGACCAAATTGTTGAAATTACTGATGGATAACGATATTTCGTTTAGTATTTTATCAAATTTTCAACCAACAGATAAGCAGCCTGCTGCGTCGTCAACTTTTTACACAAAAATGAATCAGCTGTCTGCTCTCGTTGAGTCGTTGAGCTCTCGTTGAATCAAACTCGTAGTTTGTTGACAAGCTCTACGCTTACATTTCTTAGTTGCTCTAACGGATGACCGTGTTTTGCCGAAATAAAAAACTTTAAGAAAAGTACACATGGAAAGGCCCTTCTTTATTGACATAAAAAAAGGGGCTACAAGGATGCAATGCTGAGAGCTGACGACATTGTGTTTTCAAATGCATTGCCAATTACAACAATCGGCTGTCAATAGAATATTGTACCTACTAAAAACGAAGTGACTATAAAAAAATTGTTAAAATTTTCCACTTTAGCAAGAAATTGTTCTGGCAGCGACCACTGATCTTTATGAGGAATTCTACATGATTTTGCAGCTACTAGAAATTTGTATAAAATTATCCCAGGAACTACTCAAAAACTGGTGTTGCACTACATGGCGCAAAACATCTCACTTCACCCTGGAGAGGGGAATGTATTTCTTATCTTGGCATTACACTTGACAGGAGTCTCACCTGAGGCCTGTGGCTGTGCCTGTGTTGACAAATTTAGGCATATTTTTGTTTAGGAGAACTCCGGATGGACTACATTTCTTATTGTCCTCTATAAAGGCTACCAAATGTGTCTGGGATTTGCATTTTGTAAGGTAGCTTCACCTTATGCGTACGAGATTTTGCATTCCCCTTCTTCCAACTTGACTTCTGCCTTATGTCCTTTTCGAAATCGCAATATGCGGAATCTTAATTGGATTTCTAAAACGTATTTTTAACTATCCATTCAATCGAGGCAGTACCATACAATTATTTTACTGATTGAGAAGTTATAGAAAGTTATAAGACTCGAATAAAATGCCCTAGATAAAAGCTCACACAGTCCAAACTCAGAGAAAAAATAGAGAATTTCATACTTGGATCAAGAATTTTCGTACTCAATAGTTCGATAAGAGTGGAAATTCTCGATCCAAGAACGAAGTTCTTGATCCAAGTATGAATGTTTGATCCCGTTTTTCTTGATCCAAAGCGAATACAAAAATTCTTGTGTAAAAAAAGAAGGGGGGGAGTGGAATTTAGGGTGATTTCGGAGGGGGAAGGGTTGCCTGGGAATTTTGGGTTGGGGGCGGTGAGGTGTTGGTAATACCAACCACAAAAACCTTTACCTTTACTGCGACTCGAACTCGGGACCACATGTAGGATGCCTTGAGCATCGTCCAAATTTATATTAAAAACTGATGGGAAGCGCTCTTCACTCGATTTTTTCCCCAAAAAAAAAAAAAACGATGCAGTGAGAGCGGTTTCATTGCTATTCTCTCAAATGTTCTTACTCTCCTCTCTCAGTTTCTTTTCCTCACCCTCCTCGCCTAAAAACACCAAAAAGAACGAATTTAGCTCGATTTCAAGCGCGAAATTCTTAAAAATGCAAGAATGAATACATTTTTTTTAAGAGCGTTCGTTCTTAAATTATTCGCTCTACTTTTTTCTGGGTGCAGTGGTCGGCGCTAGTAGCAGAGAAGTTACCACTGGCAACTTACCAGATATTCGTTTAAAAAGCTTACAAAAACTTCTCTGTTTAGCATAGATTTTGAAGCTAAGTAATAAGAACTTTAAAGCTTGCTGAACTTCTGCTCTTATCGCCGACCCCTGGGCTAAACGACAAGTGCTTTTGTAGATTTGAAACTTAAAATTCAGAATATAACATGCAAATCTCTTGAGTATTCATAAAATCCGATTAACCCATCATTTTCTGAACGTTTTGTCATAGGCAGATAAAACTCTTTTTCTTTTTACAACATTCAAAAAGTTACCATTTTTAGGGCCTTATTCACACATTGCAGTCTTTTATATTTTCACAAATTGAACATTTGATTTCCCATTCCCCTGACTCCTATTGCCACATGTAGCCGAACAAGAAAACCAACAAATGGAAAAAAGAAACAGCAAAGTGCATAAGAAAAAAAGCCAAAAGTAAATTGTCATAAATTCCAGGCAATAAATTTCTATTTGTTTTATTTTGCCATTTTATTTTCGGGTTACTTTTGCCCCCGAGCAGAGCAGTGGAGCAGTGCAGTGCACAATGGCAGTTATGGTCCAGCTCCCGCCTCTTCCTCTGCTTATCCCTCGCCCCCCATATTGCATACATACACATATACACTTCTGCCACAAAATGAAACACTTGCCCAGCGAGGCGGCTACGAAGCGTGCGAAAATAAACATTTTCTTGTTATTTTGTTGTGAGTTTTGGGCAGCCAACTGCGTCCCGCAGCAGTCACATTTGTTATATTAAGTATACGCCATGCAGACATTTATTTGAACAGTGGAAGTTGTCTAATCGAGAAAGACTTACCCCAAATTTGACTAATTTCTAAAGAATTTTTCAATTTTCTTGAATGTCACTTAATGTCTCACAGCTGCTAATAACTTTTGTCTGTGAACCGGAAGCAAAAAAAATCAATAGAGCTCAACAAGGGCCACATTACAAATGATTGGATTGACAGAGGGGGGGAGGATCGAAAGGGGCGGCTAACTTGTCACAAAATCCGCCTAAGCGCCTAAGACATACGCTCATCGTCTCAACGTTGTGCCATAAAATGAGACTGAAAGTGGAAAGAAAAATCATCAGCTGTTATCCTTGACAAAGGTGGAGGAGGCTTTTAAATACCTAAACACAATAAATAACCAGCTGCTCATATGCCAGAAATTTGCATAAAAACCAAAGCCGGAACAATGTGAAGCGGGTATTTTTCTCTCTCGCGTTTTTTTTTTTTGTAGGCCATAATGTTTGTGACCACGGCTATTAAATCAACACGCGGCACCAAAAACTTTGTAGAACTCTGGGCACACTGGCAGGGCAACACAATGGATCACGCACACACACACACACACACAAGAGTCAGAAAATATAAATTTCCATATGATTTATGATTATTTCGTGCGGTTTTTTGCTATTATTTAAATTTTAAATAGCTGTAAAGTGCACACACACACACAACACGTACGCAGAGTCTCACACGCCCACTAAAAATGTATTATAGCCGTTACAGGGATTGTTGTTTGTGTTGTTGTTGATGTTGTTGCTGTTGTGCCATTATTATTATCGTTCATTGTTTGTTGTTGTTGTTGTTTGGCAGCCATTTTGTGGTAAATAGAGTCGTTTAAATGCATACACAGACTGCACTCATTCTCTGTAAATGTAAGTATGTGTGAGTGTGTGTGTGTGTGTGTGTAAGGTAGCGAGATTTTATAATAACATTCATAATGCAACGTTTGCATGTCATTGGCAACAGCAGCGGCAGCAACAGCAGCAGCAAAAGCAACGAAGACACGCAAATTGTAATTTTTGTGTAGCATACTTTTCAGCGCTCTGCACTCGTGCTCTCATAATAATGCAATAAACAACAACAGCAACAACAACAACTACAAAAATGAATATAATAAAATTTCATTATGCTTTTAATGAAAAACACAGACAACTAATGGAGTCAACTGCACATTGCCTCCCCCCCCCCCCCCCCCTACCAAAAAGTGTAATCCTGTTAAGCAAACTGAATTCATAAATAAACTTTACAACAACAAATTAAGACAATAAAATATAAAAGTAAATTTGTTTAAGCATTTCTTAGTTACATTTATAATAGCCCGGCAAACGTTTTGTCCTGATTCTTATCTTCGTCATAAAGAGAGTTTGGCCATAGTTTGAGGGGCAAAGTTGGTGTTAGTTCTGCGATTCAGTTTTGTTTAAGTGCTTGGCGACAACAGAATCGTCATCCTCCGAGCTTCAAACAACTAAAGCAAGGCTTCAAATTTTATTCAATTAATATATAACAATGTTTTATATTGAACTATATTTTATTTTTAAGCGTTTTCGATTTATTGAATTTTCTCTTAATGAGAATAACAATAATTTTTCGATTTTAATCTAGAATTTTTGAATAAACGATCCCCTGTTGGAGTTTGTGTTCGGGGGCTTTAATAGTCGCTCGGGTTGGTAGGTCATTTCTCCTGAGGCGACTCTGCGTTGCTAATGCCTGGAAAGAGATTTTGCCAATTGATTTGGGTGGGTGAGAAGCTTCATCAGATATATTTTGTTTAAGTTGCTATTTCAGTTTCAGAGCAATGGGAAATTTCTTCAGTGATGGTTTCGAGATTTCTTGATTGTGATCTTTGAAGGATGTCCACACTGCTCACAACAAGGCAATTCGTTACTTATCGCTGCTCTTTGCTTTCCGATGCACGGGCTCTCTATGAAGTTCTCGTTGGCTTCCATTCTTGCAATTCTTGTTTAAAAATGTTTTGCCTTTTTCTTTTGTGCGAGCAGGTCAAACCTGATCACAAAATTTAATTTTTTGACATAAAAAGTCACACTCTATCTAAGAGACACTTTTCATTTATGCACTTATGGTTGGGAGTCCAATGAAAAATGACGCTCGATCTTCACCCCAATTTACCCGTCTTCATAATAATCTAAACTCATATGAAAATTTTTCGAATTTCCCGACAATTAGACCGATTTATCTTACTTACCCGTCTACAATTGCCGCCTATCAAATCTTCTTCATAATCTAGGCTCAAATGGAATATGTTAAAATTTTGCAAATTTTGCGACTTTTTTGGCCCTTTTGTTTACATCTCCAAGCATTTTGGACCGTTCAATCTGCATCTTCCAATTACCAACGCCTGCATTGTAATCTCAAAAATATGATCATTTGATATTTTGTTAATAGCAAATTTTGCGATTTTTGAATTTTCGGGTTTTTGACCATTTCCCGCTCATTTCTTCAACTCAGAACCTTCTCGGGCAAGCGTCCAGCGATGTCCAAAAGTTTCATCACAATCGGAAATTTGACAAACGTAGAAACCTTTCAGGGTACCTATTTTTGTCCACCGTAGAGCACTCAAACCGTATCTTACATACATCGGCTTAGAGCAGAGATTAACTCTTATGCCCAGCCCGCGGTTAAAAATAATGTCTCACCTGACTTGTGGTGGAAAATTTTCCACCAACTCTCCAATCATTCCTCAAAGTTTCATTGCAATCGGATGCACGCTTCAAATATCGCTGGTTTTGAACCATTTTCCATCCATATCTTCAACTTAGAAACCTTCCCGGGCAAGCGTGCAACCAATCACAAAGGTTCCGATATCAAAAATTTGGCAACGCCCATTTTTTCAACTTAAAATCCCTTCCGGGCAAGCGGCCACCATTCCAAAAAGTTTCCCGAAATCAAATATTTTGTAAATATCGCGGTTTTTGACCATTTCTCGCCCATTTTTCAACCGTGGGCATGCGTCCAACAAAGTTTCTTGCGAAGCGGATACGTCACCATTCCACAATGTTTCACCGAAATTAAAAATTTTGCAAATATCGCGGTTTTTGACCATTTCCGCCCATTTCTTCAACTTAGAAACCTTCCCGGGCAAGCGTGCAACCACATCCACAAAGGTTCGCCGATATCAAAAAATTTGGCAACGCCCATTTTTTCAACTTAAAATCCCTTCCGGGCAAGCGGCCACCATTCCAAAAAGTTTCACCGACCATTTCTTGCCCATTTCTTCAACTTAGAAACAATTCCTCCTTTGGAATCGAATTTGGCCACGCGCTCTGCCATCTACCATCGGCATCTACCATCGCCCATCGCCATCTACATACTCAATTATGGGCGAAGTCGCGGGTATAACTTCAACCCATACAAAAGTTTTCTGCGAATTTTCCTCATTTCGCGACTGAATTTTCAAAACCGCTTCAAACCAAACCATAAGAACTCACTTCTGCTTCCTATCTCTTATGGTTTGGCTTGTACGGCGATCACCAGTGAGTGCTTTGCAGGATTTTTATACTCTGTACCAGAGATACACAGAGTATATTAAGTTTGTGCAAAAGCCTGTCCGTTCGTCTGTCTGTCTGTCCGTCTGTCCGTATGAACAAACAGATCTCAGAGATGGTAAGAGATAAAGGTTTGACATGTATGGAACATATGTTTCTTATACTTGCAGGCAGATCAAGTTTACTTTCAATTTTTGCCACGCCCCCTCCCGCCCCCGCAAATTGGAAAAAACGTCATATCTCCCACAGTCTTATAGATAGAAGGTTCGTTCCTTCTGGACATATTTAGTAATCATGAGTATTTATCGATCCGCCAAAGGAATGTTAAAGATCGGATGAACGGTTGTCGAGTTAAAGGGAAAACAAACAATTATGGGCAGCACCGGTCGCAACGGTGATGGGCAGCACTTCACAGGTACAGGTATAATCGGGCTTGACCGACTTTCTTTCTTGTTTTCTTCTTCTTCTTTGGCCTGATGATAGCATCACAACGGTTTAACGGTTTCGGCCGCTGCGACTTAAGCCCGCCACTCGCCTCTGTCCCGAGCGAACTCCCTCTAGAAGAGCACACCTAGCTTCAAAATATTTCTCTCCACCTGGTCGCCCCGTCTCAGCTTCGGTCACCCCGGCTTGGGCGTCTGTTAATCTGTTAGTGCGGAACCATTTGATCGTATTTAACCTTATCTGTCGATGCAAGCCTGTGTCTCTAGCTTGTTTAGCTAAGTATCATTGCTTTACCTAAGTATTATTTAATGACTTAAACATTTCAGTTCAATATATGCTAACTACATTACATTTTTGGTCAATTTTTGCTTGAATTTCCCAAAAAAAACTAATTATTTTAAAAGCTAAAACAAACGTTACAAACTCAACCATAACTCAAATCTGCTTTACAATTTCCCTTTACTTTTTTTTTTTTGGTTTGTGGCACAGCACCAAAACTCTTAAACCCCTCTAAATCAATAACATAACCGAAAAAAAAAACTTTCAATGGCGGAAAAAGCCGTCCATTCTTCTCATCCTGGCGACAATCGCTAAGCCGTTAAAAATATGCCGATGCCAAAGAAGATTTTTATTGACTTACTTTCGAGTGGCGACACAAACTTTTTTGTTTGCAACTGAAACTTAGCTTTTGCATCTTTCCATTATATTGTGCACGAGAGGGACAGGGAGACAGAGAATTCCAATGAGATTTATGCGCCATTTCCTTTTGCTATTAGAGGAAGTGCAATGCGCCGTGCGGCCATAAAACTGTCCCAAAAACTAGTCGCACTGCATTAACCAACTGTTTCTTTTTTGTTTTTTTTTTTTCGCAGGCCAACTTGTCAACGCCTAATGTCCTTTTGATGCCTGCCAGCAGAGACGGTTGTCCATAGCGGAAGCGTTGATAAATTATCATGTGAGCAGCCGTTGGCAGGTGCAGCAAATGATGGCGATGCGAGTTTTAATCTATTTTAAATGTGCAGCGGTTCGGAATTAGTAATGGTACGGTGCGACCGGATGATGGTTCACAACGACCGTGTGCTTTTTACTGGTCGGTGGGACTTTCGTCCGTTTGTAACGCCATTTGTCAACGATTTATCATCATCAGCATCAATATCGCGGTGCGGGATTATTTATGATGCCAACTTGATGAAGTTATTTGCATTGATAAGTTGCATTAATTGATTATTAATTGGTTCCGATGGAAATTTATGTGCGTTGGCGAAATTATGGAAATAAAACAAACAATCACTAAAGAATTGAATTATTTTGTTGCATTTCTTGGAAGGGAGTTTCTTTTGAAGGGAAGCTTATTGGGCAAGTAAGTATGTGGGCGTTATTCTTTGTACGTTTCAGCAAAAGACTTCTGGACTGAGCACTTCGGTTCCTTTTGCTTTCAAGTTTATGAGTTCATTGTCATGCCTTCTTGGTTCTGGAGATTATTACTTTGGTATTCTGGAATCGGTAATGAGACAACAGTAGGCAAAAGTCATTTGATCATTGGAGAACCTTTTAGGTACAAGAATAAATTGCTGACATTGCAATATCTTAGATTCTTAAAACAAATTGCTTAATATCACCGTAGACACATTTCGATTCTGTTCTACCAACCAGCTCCTTCAGTGGAAAAGCACATAAGAAATGCCCTTTGACTCTTTAAAACTTTTCACTAAGAAAGAAATCATTCTTCTAGCTACAAAGTAGTGAGAACTCATCTAGAACTTAAGAGCATGTCAAATTAAATTTAAGTCTTTTGAATTAAATGTACTCTGATTGAAATCACAAAATGAATTAAATCTGGCATTGATTTAATCAAAATATATTTATTTCCAGCCTCTAAATCTTATCATAAACAAATTAAATTTAAAATTAATTAGGCAATAAAATCCATTAAAAAGCTATTATGTTGAATCTTGAAGGAACAATTACCTAAACTAATTTGAATCATCATTTGGGACGAGTGCACAATTGCGCACAAACGAGCATTGGAAGCACTCTGCGCAATGACTTTTCGACTTTGCGAGTTCCGCCAAGCACCGCCAGTCATTTCAAGATCAACAGCTGCCCATGAAATAAACGCTTGCCGCAAATCATCCAATCTGTGCTGGCAGGAAACATGAGTGTCACATTGCTGAACGATCCATCTACTCAAGATTTCTTCAAGCAGTTGCTGTGCATCGGTAATGGTCGTGTTTCTGTCGACGAATCGAGCGGATTGATTTAATTTCCTCCGAACTTTTGGAATTTTTTCTCATCAAAGGGCGAGCTTATTTATTTATTTATTTTTTTTTTTTGGTTTACAATGACCTGCTAACTTAGGCTAAATTTATATAAACATAATACGAAAAGTAATTGGATTACAAGTAGGATGATTCAAGGTGATGGTAAATTTCATTTAATATAAACATAAGTGACTTTTCAAATGAAAAAAATGAAGTGAAGGGGAATTATAATTAGAGCATAAGACCCGAAAAAGGTTCATGTAGGGCGTAGTTGGACCTGCAGACTGACAAGCGTAGTGGCCGAAATGTGCGAGTAAACCTCGAGGGAACTGTTAAGTTTATTGAAGAGAGAAGCGCTTGAGAATCAACCAATCCGAGAAGAAGCTTGTGCACAAATAGGACACCATTGCATATTCTGCGGTGATGCAAAGATTGAAGATCAATTAATTTTAACCTTGATCGATATGAAGGTAAAAGCCTGCTAGAGTCCCAATTCAGATTGCGAAGAGCGAAAATTAAAAATTGTTTCTGAACGGATTCGATAAGCGATTGCTGTTCTTTGTACTGAGGGCCCCATACACTAGAGCAGTATTCCAAAATAGGTCGTACTAAGGATATATACAAAGTTTTCGTTGTGTGGGGGTCGTCAAACTCTTTAGACCAGCGCTTAATAAATGCCAATACTCCTTTGGCTTTATTAACTGTGGCGGCGATGTGAGTGTTAAAACACAATTTCTGGTCAAACAATACACCAAGATCCTTTACATGAGATATTCGGTCTAAGACTTGATTTCCTATTGAATATGAGACAATATGGGGAGAGCTACGGTAAAAAGTCATCATTTGGCATTTAGAATGGTTAAGGAAAAGAAGGTTATTTAAACACCAATTCTGAAGTTCGTTTAGGTCTAACTGTAGGTGAGTATGCAAGAACCACTTCGAGTAAGGAAGGCTGATTTTAACGTCATCAGCGTACATAAATACTGTTGAGTGCGATATAACTTGAGGGAGGTCATTTAAAAAAAGTACAAAAAGCAACGGGCCTAGATGACTACCCTGCGGGACACCTGAAGTTACGTTCACAACTGTTGACAGAACATTATTAAACTGCACTCGTTGAGTTCGATTAGATAAGTACGACGAGATCCAATATAAAAAGTTTGTGGATAAGAAGAGCATGATTAACAGAATCGAAGGCCTTACTAAAATCAGTAAAGACAACATCGGTTTGAGAGCCGGACTGAAAACTACGATTTATCAGTGATGAAAACTCGAGAAGATTCGTCGTTGTCAATCGACGTTTAACAAAGCCATGCTGCGAAGGAGATATGAGGTTGCTACAGAGATGCTGCAACTGCAAGGTGATCAGCTCCTCGAACAATTTTGGAGTGGCAATGCCTCGATAATTCTCAACATCCGATCTAGACCCTTTTTTGTGAAGTGGGATAATATATGATTCGTTCTAAATCAGTGGAAGACAAGACTGTTTTAAAGACAGGTTATAAAGATATGTAATGGGCGAGCATAAAGATTCAGCACAGTTTCTAATAATACAGCTTGGGACATTGTCAGGGCCAGCCGAGAAAGATAAATCAGTCGTTGATAGACTATGACAAACATCACTTTCTTCAAAAAAGTTAAAAAAAATATTGTTCGCGTGCGGTATAGGGTACGGATATGGAGTAGAAGTGCAATTAAACAGGGTTGGCTCGGTAGTCATCTTGTTAAGGAACTTATTGATACCCCTTATGGAGATAGTAAACTTTGAGGATTGCCTTTAAATAGATGATAGCAAATGATGGTTAAGCTAACTTCCTTCGGCTGCTTTAACTCGAGATGCTTACTTGCATCACCAATAAATTTCCTTTAATCTTTCTAAAGTCTTCCCAAGGCTCTTCCCACGATGAAAGTAAGACCCAGCTCACCTCCTTCCATCCTAGAAGAATAAAACACTCGAATTGTTGCGTTTAATACATTAAAATATATTAATTGATTTATTTTGTTGATCTCGTTAAACAATCGATAATATCTTTTCAATGGAATCGGCATAACAAAACATAAAAAAAAAAAACAGATCATTCCACAGGCATTTTTTTCCTGGTTTTCGTGCAGAATAACAAAATAATAATTGAGGGGCGTGGGTCTACAAAAACAAAATACACTTGCATCATGATCTCTCGTGTTTCAGTATGTATGTATGTACGTACTTTGACTAAGTCGCAATAGCTTAAATTTGACATTGGACAAATGTATATAAAAATTTCATAACATTTAACATGCAGTTAAAAATATATAATTGTATAAATAATTTGACTATTGACTAGGGATAAATTTGTCGTATTTGCTTTGCGTTTGATTTGTTTGTCTAATTCGCTAATGTGTATATTTGGAATAGAATGCAGCAGCAATAATAAATTAGATAATAATTAATGTACGAATTGCACTGGGCATTGGAAATTCATAAGACAGCGGCGAGATTCCTTCGGTTGCCTCTCGTTGGTTGGATTTGCCACGCTGCCAACTCCTTTGAAGCGGTTTGCGACCCGGCTGGGCCGCTTTCTTTGCTTTGGGCTTTGGGTTCTAAGCTAGACTACAGACAAGTTTCTTCGATTGGCAAGACAAGACCTTGGCTTGTGCGAGAGAGAGACAAGGGGGCACAAAGACAGAGAGAGAGAGAGAGAGTATCTACGTGATGAAAAGCTCCACACAGGAGTTGCTTACCAGGGGCGTGGCTGCTGCCGACGCCACCTGGCTACCAGTTTTCAAAGTGGGCGTGGTGCTGGCATGGTTTGTGTCAATGCTAAGCAGTGTTTGAGTTTGTTGTGACGTGGAGGATTCCGTTGCCGTGACTGGCTGTGCCACTGCTCCAGCTCCAGTTCCATTTGTAGTTGGTCCTGATGGCTGCTGCAGCGTCTGATTGGGATTGGAATAACCCAGCATGGGTACGGCCAGCTTGTTACCGCTGGGCACTGTTGTGGTTGTGGGCGAAAATTGCTTGGGAGGCACAAACGACACGGCCGCCTTAGTGGGCGTGAGTATCAGGCCGGTGGTGGTATGTGGTATGGCCACATTGGGTGGTGACAGCGGTGAGGGGGGGAAATAATCCAGCGGGTACTGTGAAAGAAGAACAGTGAAAGGGGTTAGCATGTTTCTTTTGAAATTTTTGCTTGCAATTCGCAAGTGGCTTTGGCTCAAAGTTTACTGATATTAAAAAGTCTATACAGACAACTAACTCTACATCTCTATGGATCTTTTCAGTTTGTACAAAGCTTTTAAAAAAAATTTCAATTGGATGATTCCCGTATCCATTTGGACTGAATATTTGTTTTTAATATCCATTTAATCATCCAACGGAGCGGAAAATCATCCAAAGGATATCATTTTTCATATCCTTTGGATGATTTTAATATCCAAAAATTGGCCCTCAGATTATGGGTTTCCCACCTCCCCAGGGGGCATTTTTTTATTTTGGCCGTTCTCCATTGTTTTAGCACGATTGCTGCTTTGGAGTTCCCAAAACAGTTTTAGCATCGCAGGCATAAAGAGGCTTCTGTTTTGAACAGCACAGCGAGTCATGATCGCTGATGAGTGGCGTTGGTCCCCATTAAACAGCTGTACGAGCTACCAGACACCTTTGTGGTTTTGTGTGTCTCTGTTGACAGTTATGCGTAAGAATAACATGACTAAGAGATGGCTAGGCGGCCTTTAAATATATTCAAGACAAGTGCAACTGCTCGCCACGGAGTTTAATGTGAAACAGTTTACCGTTGAAAAATATTTTTGGGTGGGGTTTTTTTTACACGCAGCTTCCATTGAAAACAAAAAAGTTTTTGTAACTAAGACTACTTTTGGACCTTACTTTTCTATTGGAGCTATACTATATACATAGAAGTCCGATTTCGACCAAAGTTAGTTGAATTATGGAAAAGCATAATAAATCAAGAAATACGAAATTTCGAGGCGATTCCATTTAAAACCTTTTTTTTTGACCAATCATTCGTACTGCAGCTATATGCTATAGTCATCCGATTTTGACAAAACTTTGTAGAATTGTGTAAAAGTATATAAAGTAAGCATATGCCAATGATAAAGACGTTTCCATTAAAAACAAAAAAGTTTTTCTCACTAAAACTAGTTTTTCGACCGATCGTTCCTACATGCTATAGTTATCCGATTTTCACAAAACTTTTTAGAATTATGTGAAAGCATACCAAACAAATAAATGCCAATTTTAAACACATTTCCATGGACAACAAAAAAGTTTTCCTAACTAAGACTACTTTTCTATGACAGCTATACTATATAGATGTCCGATTTCGACCAAACTTGGTGGAATCATGGAAAAGCATATCGAACTATAAAAAAATACGAAGTTTGGAGGCGTTTCCGTTGAAAACAAAAAAGTTTTTCTCACTAAAACTAGTTTTTCGACCGATCGTTCCTATGACAGCTATATGCTATAGTCATCCGATCCGGCCGGTTCCGACAAATGTGCAGCGTATTTGTACCAAAAGCAAAGTTTGATGAGGATAGCTTTAAAACTGACGGAGGAGATAACATATAAACAGACGGAGTTAGACCCGAAGTGGAAAACACCCTCTTACTCGTGGCGAAGCTAATCGGAATATTTAAAATTTGCTTAGAAAGCTTTTGCATCATTTTCAAATTATATGGTTTTTTCCAAAAAAGTAAAACATTGTTCTCATGCTTGTTTAAGCTTCTATAGTTGTTTTCAATTTCAATGTCAAACGCTCTTTTTTCCAATCTAATTAGGGTTTTATGCCTGATTTTCGTTTCTATATTTATCAAAATCATTGCATTATTTGGGTATAGTGCATGAGTTGGAATCAATTGCCATTTCCTCCATAGCATAATCTGCTATCATGGCTTCAACTATTGACAAGACTTCATTTTTTTCACTGGACTTAGAAAATGTAGCTGCATAAACGATGGATTTAAAAACAATCCAACATAATGACTTTTTCCAGAGTTTTTGATTTTAGCTCGAATTATTTATATTATCTACATTTTTTTTAGGTTTTATTATCTTTAGGAAATAACAATTTATTTCGACATATATTATGAAAAAATATCGAATATTGATTTTGTGAGTTTTAAGGCCGATTTTACACATTTTCCAGATAGCACTATCTGTCACATAAGCTAACAAATGACAGATTGAATTATAAGGTTATCTGATACATAGCAGCTATCTCGAAGATGAGAAATCGGCTGTTAATGTTTGATATTAACTTGCAATTTCGGAAAAAGTGCTCGCAAATAACTGTCAACGCTTTCAGCGTGAAAGAGCGTGAGAGGGAGTGAAAAGGCACATTCAGTTTTGTTTTTGTTCAATTCTGTTGCTCTCAGACAAAGACCGTTTTTTTCGTTTCTGTTTCTCTGATGTCATTCACTGACCGTTTTGCCAAGAGCAAACTTCCAAAGTGTCTTTTGCGTATGTATGCATGGTAGTCAATGTTGCGCCCGTGTGTGTGTCTTTGACAACAATCATTGAATAACTAATGTAGCATGCCTGTGTGAATTGAATGGGTTTGGATCATATTTATCCTTATCAAACTAAATAAGGAAAATATATATATTTTGGATTTTGATTTAAGACCTTTACTCAGATGCACAATACTTCACATAAATAGAACCTCATTTGAACAATTTTAAAATCTGATATGCATTGGAGCAGCAGTGTTAACTAAATGACTAAATGAAGTATTGTGAAAAACTAAATTTTTATCTCATCTGAGTATACGCCTTAAAGCAAAAAAAAACAACAAATTTATTTTATTATCGCCTGCCACACGAACCAAAAATCAACTTTCAAATCTTATTTGCAAACATTTATTGTGTTCTGCTCATTTCCAGACAGTTTTTTGGTGAGCGCTTGCTGAAAAGTGTTCCTGTCAGTGGTTTTTGGCAGTTCCAGTCAGTGAGAGACCGATTGTGCTGCGTTTGATTCTGTTTTTCACAGAGGCTGGTCGCATTGAAAAAGTGTTAGGTTAGGTTTGGTTGCGATGGCTGAGAGTGACAAGTCAATCTCCCACTTAGGCCACATGGGCCCTTTGCGATACAATATCTTCCTTGTTAAACCCTATTAGACCCTAGGGTGATCTTCGATACTGAACCATTGTGTGGACAGAATAAATTTAAGCTGAGCTGGGATCTCCTATGTCGAATGTCTCCGACAGGTTGAGTAGGAGAGGTTGACCAAGAAACCTATGTCTTCTCCTACTTAAAACGGGGCAATGACACAGAAGGTGCTGTATCGTGTTAACACTTACATATTTGCGAGCTATGTTTGGAAATAATCGACAGCTCTAGTCTATCGATTCTTCCTAGTAATTTTACAGTCGGTTGTGATTTTTTTTTTCCATTCTCTTTTTCTGATATCTGCTTCATTTGTCTGTTTAGCGTTTAAGGAGATGAGCATAACTAGTAGCATGGTTAAGTACCGGCTTTAACGATATTGTCTGACCACTCGTTTCTAACAAAACCCCGTTGGCTACAAATTCTGCGTATTTAACTGATTTTATTGACTCAAATAAGGTCTTTTCCAGCTGCAGGTAAAGCTATTTCCGAGGTAAAAACTAGACTAAAAAAACCTTCCTTCTTTGACATTTTATATGTACTTCACTTACCAAAGGCTGCGAGGGCGAATGAGCTCCCGGCTGGCTGTAGTACGTGGTGGGTGAGACTGGTGGACTGGGGTAAGGCCAATAGACCAGCGGTGGCGGATAAAAAGCCGATGCAGGATGATGATGATGATGGGCATGCGCATGAGGCGAGTGATGATGGGTACGCGGTGTGGCCAAGAGCGGTGTATGCGGCGGCGGTGGTGCTGGAGCTCCATAGGCCGGAAAAGGGGTTCCAAAGTGAGCACCTAGCACAGTGGTACCTACATAAAGACAAAAATTCCATAAGCCAATGAAAATAAAAGTCAAAATCTAAAACAGAGTTGGGTATATTCATATTTTGAGGGTCAGTGTTGTGAGTAGTATGGTTTGATTGTAGGGGCGGGGTTAGAACTTAAACAGATTTATATAAGTTTATCAGTTGTTGTTTTTGTTGTTGTTGTTTTTTGGTAGTGGCTGTCATGTTAGTGTTAGTAGCTGGCAACTTAATTGTGGGATTAGTTTAAAAGTAAAATCGTATTCAAAACACTCACCGTTTAGACATTGCAAATGGTAGGAGAGACATATATTCTTTTTTTTTTTAATATTTTTACCACCTTACCCAGAGACCATGAAACATTTTTGCGCACATACGAGTAATTTTAAAATTTTAAACAATTTATGCCGTTTTGTTTCCAAGCACCAACCTTTAGAAGTAAAATTTGATTATGCAACCAAAAAAAACGCAAACAAAATAGGAAGGAAAATAGAGAGTTGTCCTTGTAGTGCTGTTTTGTTTTTGTTGCGATTATTGTTGCCGCGCGGACAGGAGTTACATACAAAATGCATAGGCTATAGACTATATATTTATGATGGACAGAAACCAAACAATTTTTCCACAATTTCCATTTCACTCTGAGCCAATTCGGATACGGAGAGCCAGAGGATGCGCTGAAAATACGTACGAAAGCTAGACCCAAGCCCACATACCCCCAGGTAGTTACACATATGTAAGATAATGACACAAATTTTGATATTGAAATGAGGTGTAATTAGTAAGGGGAGTCCTTGAAAATTTTGTTTGATGAAGGCAAAAGATAGAAGGAAGAGCGAACTTAGCTTTAGCGGTATGTATATTTTATTGAAGTAAAAAAATTAAACAAATAGTCTAATGGAATATCAAAAAAATGTTCAAACTTGCGTTGTGCGTTTTTAAAAACTAATTAAGTAAAGTTAAAAAATTTTCCAGTTGGCTTTATGAGTTTTCTTTCCCATATATATTGCATTAATGCCAAAAGCCCACACTTGATCAAATCCACAATTAAAAACTAAGTTTAATTTAAGATCTAAAGTTTGTTTCCATCCTTTTTTCCTCCCACAAAGAAACAAAACCGAAAGCGTTGGCGAAACTGCATGTTAGACGCAAAGAAGAAAATTGAGGCCTAAAGTCCTATATCTCTGGAATCAGTTCTGTACTCAAATGGAATCAAGTAATCAGCTTTCTTCATAGATAGCAGCTATATGACAGATAAACACAATATTTACTCTGTTATTTGTTAGTTAATGGGCCACATAGGGCCATCTAGAAGATGTGAAATTGGCCCTTAATAAGTTTTTCTCTTGATCTCATTAAGCTTTCTCACTTGGTTGACGTCAGTCTAAAAGCTTAAGGCCTAGTTGGAGCTGTGAAGTAATGAGAAGTAAAGTCGAATTTCAAACAAAAAATTTGTAAGCTTAACATTTTTTCTATAAAAATTTAACCATTCTTTTTACAATTTGAGCTTAAAGTTGCTTAAATTGGCTATTTTTGCCGTTTTTAGGTCCGTTTTGTGGGAAACTTAAGCTATTGTTTTAAATCTCTCTTTGATATTATCGTAAAGTATTACTTCTTAGCTTTAAAATAGGCTATCCCAGACAGTTCTAAGATTTTTTTAAGCGTAACTATAACATTTGGAATGCATCTGTTTAAAATTATTAAATTGTCTACAGTCCAAAAATATGCTACGCAGAATCAATATAGTTTCCTTATCTCATGTATTGATTTCTTATGAAAATGTTTAACAACATCCATTGCATACCTATGGACGGTACCAAATATGGTCATTTTTAACAGTCGTATTTAAAGTAGCATATTTTCGCTTAAAAAAGTGAGTTAAGGACAAAAAAAGGGTTTCCTCAAAACTCACCTCAAAAGGGAGGAAAGAGGTGTACGAGGTGTGTTCAAAAAGTAACGCGAATTTTGTGTTTTTTCAAAAATTATTTATTTATTCATGAATATCTATTTTGTCCCCTTCAAAGTAATCCCCAAGAGATATTATACACTTTGTGCCAACGGTTTTTCCAATCTTCGAAGCACTTCAAAAAAATCATTTTTTTTTTATCTTGTTCAGCTCCTCCTTCGATGCCGTCTTTATCTCGTCAAGCGTAGCGTAACGTCGTCCTTTCATGGGCCTCTTCAGTTTAGGGAACAAGAAAAAGTCACAGGGGGCCAGATCTAGGGAATACGGTGGCTGCGGCATCATTAGTGTGTTGTTTTTGGCCAAAAAGTCGCGCACAAGCAACGATGTGAGAGCAGGGGCGTTATCGTGGTGCAAAAGCCAATTTTTGTTCTTCCACAAATCCGGGCGTTTCTGGCGGATTGCTTCGCGCAAATTGCGCATAACTTGCAGGTAATATTCCTTATTGACCGTTCTTCCCTGTGGCAAGAACTCATGATGCACCACGCCCCTGCAATCGAAGAAAACTGTCAGCAAAACTTTCACATTCGACCGAACTTGGCGCGCTTTTTTCGGTCTTGGTTCGTGCGGCAGCTTCCATTGAGATGATTGAGCTTTGGTTTCCACGTCATAACCATAAACCCACGATTCGTCACCAGTTATGACCCTCTGGAGCAAATTTGGGTCGTCGCGGACAGAGTTTAACATCTCATTAGCAATGTTCATGCGATGCTGTTTTTGGTCGCAATTGAGTAATTTTGGTACGAATTTCGCGGCGACCCGTCTCATGCCCAAATCATTGATAAAAATCGAATGGCACGAGCCAATCGATATGTTTAGGTCCTCAGCAACTTCTCTAACGGTGATTCGACGATTGGCCAATACCATTTTCTCCACTTCATTAATTTTTTCGTCTGTTGTTGAAGTGCTCGGGCGTCCGGCACGCTCTTCGTCGTTCACATCTTCTCGGCCTTCTGAGAACATTTTGTACCACCGATAAACGTTGCTTCGGTCCAAGGTAGCTTCTCCGTATGCCACAGTCAACATTCGGAATGCATCCGCGCACTTAATTTCGTTTTTCACACAAAATTTGATACAGGTTCTTTGATCCATTTTTTTGAATAGGTAAAAATCGAAGACGATCCAAAACACGTGCAAGCAAAGCGGCTGTCAACAATTAAGTGAACATTCAAAATGGCCGAGCTTGTCGGCATAAGTGAGAGACATGAGTACCAACATAACGCCACAAAAAAAATCGAAATTCGAATATACGTAACCCGCGAAAATTCAAAATTCGCGATACTTTTGAACACACCTCGTATTTTAAGCTACTTTATGCTCACTTTATGGACCATTTCCGATTCGTGTTCAGAACAAGGATTCTCAAAACTAGAATTGAAACAAGCAGACTGGCTACATACTGGGATTTTATTTTGAAGTCTGATAACCTGTTTACACACAAAACAAGTACCGTGATATGTGCCCTTCAAAGTATGCTATGAAAGTTAATAATAATTTTATGATAATACTTTTACACTCTTATTTTTTTTAATAAAACAATCTGAGTGAATGTGCAGCGGGGATTATGAATGACGCTGACTATAAATTATCTAGTTAAAAAAAAAATTTAAGTCTAACTTTAAAATTTTGCATAAAGCTGATTGCACAATGTTTAGGAGTCTCAGAAGAATGAGAAAATGACTAAATCAGATGTTAAGTTACTTTACAGAAAAATGTTGATCGATTTTAAAATAACCCAAGACTTTTTCCAGGTCATGGAAGATTTGATAGTGATTCTATATAATTTCCCTGTTCTATGCACGATGTCGTGTGAAATGTTTTAGTACGTAGGTGTTAAAGCTACTAAAAATAACCATTTAGAAAATTTTTTGGCTTATTTTATGAGTAACACTCGTATTTAATCTAACTTTCCCTGTAACTATGCTCAAGTTCTTTAAATAACCCTCAAATAAAAAAACTTAAAATTTGACGACTGTTTTAAGCGAATACATGTGTTCAATATGTGAATATTATCTACTAACTGAAGGTGTGCAAAACCAAATCAGTACACAGAGAAAAAAAAAGGATTTTAAAAAATATCCATTTGATGATTTTCGTCCAAAGGATGACCATTTTTCATATCCTTTGAACGATTTTCAGCTCCGTTGGATGATTGAAAGGATATTAAAGATGATTAAAAGGATATTTAAGACATATTCATTCCAAATGGGTCTTTTTTGGATCTTTTTTTCTGTGTAGTAGATATAAACATATATTGATATATCTTCGCTAAAAAAAATCGTAAAACTGTTTGGCATAGTTGATTTGATTGCTAGGCTAAAGTAAAATTCGATGATTTTATGTTAAGTCCAACTCAAAGTACAGCTTCCCAGGTGCCGAGTAAAGGGATTACTTTATAACCTGCCTAGAAAAACTATGTTTTTCGAATCTGCCCACCCTGGTACCACAAATCAAGGACAAACAAAACGTAACCCAATCACAAATGGACAAGAACTAGGCTTATGCTATTTAAATGTAAAAAAGTTCAAACCAATTACCAAACTCTAGACACACTAAAGCGCCAGCACTAATACAGGTACGATAAGCATTTGCTAGTTTCCCTTTTTTTTTTTGTTTTGGAGGTGGAAAGACTATTAAATAAAATTAGTGATGACAGAGTACACACAAATATAAGAGAGAATGTGGAATAATTTCCCATTTGCGACTAACACCAGTTACGCACACTTAAAGTACAATAAGTTTATGTTTATATATATATATATAGAGATATATATGCAGGGATATATACGATATCAAAATTCAAACAATGAGATTATTAATATTAAGTTTAAGTATCTTTTGTTTGGGTTAAGAAGATAGATATTAGAGCTCCTTAAAGCACAAAAAGAGACACAGGAAAAGTTTTCTAAGTTAAAATTAATGTGTGGATAATGCAAAACCAAAATATTACAAAATTATACGGTTCTTATGTGGCTAATGTTTCGTTAAGTATAAAAAAAGATGTCTTAAAGCCTAGTTTGCCGATTATTGTTCAAAACCATAAACAGTTCTCAAATTTCAGTATTTTATGCTTTTTTTCACGCTTGAGCCAACACCTGACGACGTTCATGAAGAGAAGAGGCATAAAAAAATTCTAAATTAAAGATTGCACATTAAGGTCTGGACCAGCCCAGATCGCTTCATGAATGACGTTAGCCTCTGTTGTAGCTGGACACACACACGCACACACACACACACAGAGAGAGACAACCACATACATATATATTTTAACTGCAGTTCATGATGTTAAGGCTTTAACTTTTGCTTGGGCTTGATATGAATGCAAGTGTGTGTGTGGGCGCGCATGTGTGTGTGTGTGTGTGTGTGTGCTTGTGCGGTATATATGTATAATGCTTAGACCTTAGAACAATTAAGTAAATGCTTAGATAGCTACGAAAAGTACTTTCAGTTTACTTTTCTTTTGAAAATAAAAAGTTAAAATATATTAAAAAATTACGAAATTAAGCACTAGGAAATGTGTGTGTGTGTGTGTGGTATGTGTGTGCCAATATATGATATATGCATGTATTATATATGATTTAAGTATATATAATTATATGTCCACTCATTAAGCTTAATTGCAAAACGTTCATTGGAATGTGTGCTGGAAGTGCTGGAGTTTATTTTCTGATTTTTAGCGACTTGGTAAGTCGTGGAAATTCAAAGGGTCAGATGAGTTGGGTGACCACAATTTCAGAGCTATGATTCGAAATGTTTAGTTTGAAAATTGCCTTAATTATATTTACAGAATTTTTGGTATTTTGGGCTGTCTTTACATGTTTACTTGTGCTTTTTTTGCTTTAAAATGAATCATTTTACTTCAATTGCTCACCCTCTAGTACGGCTGGGGTCAGTCACAGTATTTGCGTCAACCCAGCGTTGCTCTTTGTACGGTGATGCGTCGTGACGACAACGATTGTCGCTTTTCTGCATGGCATTTCGTCTATCGAGCGTCGCTCATGTCGGTTCCTGCAAGGCATTGCGTCGACCTAGCGTGCCTGGAGAGTCGTTAACGTATTGAGCGGACATCGCCTTGCAAAATACGTCAGTCGAACTCATTGTAAGGGGTATAAGGGTGGGTCGACGACAGTCACAAAACCGTCGACGGAACGTTGATACAGCGTTGGTCGGCAGTACTAGAGGGCAGTTATTCAGTTGCTCAGTGAGCAACTAACATATGTTGACAGAGCAAAACTAACCAGAGCAAAGTGAACAACTGAACTAAAAGGATATAATATATAACTCTTTTTGTTTACCAGCTCAAACTTTATAACTAGCTTAACTATTGCAGATTTCTGTTAAATTCTCTATATTTTTCTTTAAGCTAAAGAGGCCTTAGAAGCCCCAACTAAATATTTATACTAAATTTGAAAAGTTTTCTCTAAGTTTATATATTTTTCTATAATTTGTTAGGCAAAAGTAAAGAAATACTTCTTTTACTTGGAAATTTCTATAACTTTATGTACAATTTTACGCCACAATTTCAATTTCTAAAAAAATCTAAGGACGGAATTGAAAACTCCTATAGAGTTCCAGGAAATATCTAGAGATTTTGAAGTCTAAATTGTATGCCAAACAAAACCAGGATGACTTTATTGCTTCAAATAAAAGCAAATTATACAGTCAGTTTTAAATTGTTTCACTTTTCTTAAAGGGTTGTCAATATCATATCGATAAATCGATATATCGATGATTTGGTTAGACGATCTACAATATTCCCAGATGATATTTCTTGTGACGACATAATTTGGCCATTTTATTCATCTGTATCGTCTCCCTTGATGAATTTCCAAGCGCTCTACACGTTTCATCGAATCTGATCATGTTTATATGTTAAAGTATCGATCGTTACTAATATTTGATATCATCGGTAGTCAAATATCCAAAAAAATTCCAGAAACACATGAAATTTTAAGGCGTTCCGAAAATGTTATATGCAGGTAAACGAGTTTACTCAAGCACTGTCTGATCAGGCATGCCCAAAAAAAGCATAGGGCAGAGCACTCACCCATACTCACAAAGAAAAGCACATTGAAATTGGGTAAGGCAACAACAAAATCACACAAAATTGTTGTTGGTCAGTTTGCTTGCGCCAATCAAAGAAAAGAACAAAACCGGTTTTTGTTTTACGCGAACAAATGTGTGTCGTTTTCTATTCCTCGCGCTGTGCATGTGTACGAGCATTGACTTCCTATCTTCGGTGCAATTACAAAAACAAATCGTAGCCAAAGAGTATAAGGCTGGGCATCGCTGCTCTAGATGGATCAGAATAGGCACTACCATTGGTTCTTATATAAATGCTATCTAAAATATTTTCAGGTATTTTCAAATACAAAATCGTTATATCGATTAATTGTGTACTGGATATATCCATTTTCATATTTATTGTCGAACAATTTATAATCTCTAGAGATTTCCGGGACAACCCCGATTATAATAAGCTAAGCGCACAATTTTTACAAAATTTGACCGAAAAGATGAACAGTTTCATCTTGGGATTTGCAAAAATGGTGTTAAGATAAATTTGTTACAAACAAATTAAGAATCTAAAGAAGTATTTTGCTTTTGATTTTATTATTGTCACAGTTTTTCATTGAAGTAGAATCACTTTGGCTTTGCTTTGATGTTCAAAAGTGTTCGAAAGTGTTTCTATGGGGGGTGTCCCAGAAATCTGTAGAGATTTTCGTATAAACGATTGGATTTTGAACTAAACTAGGAGCAGTTTATATGTAAAGTGTCAAGAATACGGTCGCCTACTAGTTTATGGGGAAGGAAATCGGTACGCTTTAAGGGCCGATTTCACATCTTCTAGATAGCTGCTATGTGACAGATAAACTCAAAACTTACTCTGTTATATGTTAGTTTATGTGACAGATAGTGCTATGTAGAAGATGTGAAATCGGCCCTAAATCTCTCAAATTTTGTCATCTAATCAAGTAGCTTTGCATTTTGGAGATACTTTACATGTAACGTCAAGCAGTTGTATTTCGAAACGAAACCCTTTATGCAAAAATTTCTAGAGATTTTTGGGTACACCCCCGTATTTATATGAAATACTGTAACGAAAGTAATTTTTTGTGGTTCCCAATACGAGGCTTAATAATGCTAAGCTGAAATTTTGAAATATATTGCACAGATATTCAATAGGCAATTAGTTGAAATTAAAATTCGCCCATAACTACTTCCTAATTTATGTACAAATTGAAGTCTCTATAAACAATTTTACAAAACTAAGTTTTTTTTATACTTGATTATAAGGGGGTGACACGGAAATCTCTAGTGATTTCCGTATGTGATGAAGTTTGCTTCCTCGGGTAAACCCGTCTTAGTATGCCTATCATCAGACTACATTCCTTCTTTTGGAAGGTGCCAATTGATTTGTGTGAGTATACAATTTCCTCTACTGGACGACTTTCTGTATATTCTGTATGATATTTAGCTTAAGAATTCCGAAATTCCAAAACGGAAACTCTTGATAAATAAAGATTGAACCACGGAACTGAAACGAAACCGTGATAGCTGCAAAACCCAACCGGCGGTTTGAGAACTGTATGAGCCAGTCCTTATTTCCGAAAGGTTTGCATCCCTAATTCTTGTGCATTATCTAAGGGTTCGTGAGTGGCGTGAAAAAAGCTATGATTCATGATGGTAAGGTACTTATTAGCAAGGCCAAGACCTTATAACAGGTTCTATAAAGGTTTTAGGGTTATCTTATAATGATCAACTGAACCTATACCCAAACCAAAGCAAATCTTCTGGGTTCCAAGAACTATCTAAAATCATCTTATTTCTTCTATTTACGTTCTTTGTGAAAGAGGCGAAAGCTGTACAACAATAATGCGAAACTAAGTCTAATAGGCTATTTAAACTAGGAGTGCGTTATGCGTTAATAGCTAACAGTCAGCTTTTATCCCATTCAATAAAGCTGTTTGTTGGCTATTAACGCATAACGCAGTCCTAGTGTAAATGTTGTATAAAAGTGGACCCTCTGATATACATACATAGTCCAAAGTCATCGAAAATAATGTTGAAAATTTGTCAAAGATCTAATCTGTAATGCAACACGAAGTACGAATAAGTTCAGGTCATTCAAAAAAACGTTTCGCATACCAAACCTAGGGCTTTTCGACAGTTACTACCCCGCGGGCCGTACTTTATTCATAGCTCTAAGGATTTTCAGCAAAATTTCCAAGTCGGGATTTAAACGGTGAAGCAAAATTCATAAAGTTTTAGGCGGGAGAATCAGGTGGGACTCTAAACTTTTCGTTTATGAGTTCTTTTAATTTTCACCGGAATTTCCCGCCTACTAAGAAAACTTCATGAAGTTTGCTTCAACGTGGGATTAGAGATATCTCTATTTCATGACGAAATCTTGAAAAATCAGAGGCTTCTATCAGACAATGATTCATCATTATTAAAGACAAGCGTTGGGTTCTGTAATCTTCTACAAAAGACCACTATTTACCTACTAGTCCTAAGCTAAACTGGTTTAAACCAGGGTTTCCCAAGAAGAGCGACCCTCTGTCTCTCTTTAACACTCACTGATGCATTACTTCGGCAAGCATTCGGTGTGAATTTCCGAGTGTGTTCGGCCCCGCCGGGGCATGGCTGGGGAACACTGGTTTAAACCAAACTCTGCACTAGTTTTAAAGCCCACAAATACCGGAATATTCAGAAAATTTTAAAATTCAAAAACTTTTCAAGGCATTCCCTAAGGCCTGTTTAAACTGAGGCCGACGAAGTCGGGCAGCCTCTGTACATGTGCTGCATACAAATGCATTGTACAAACACACAATTAAAACTGCTGCAGGCCTTTAAAATTTTCAAGCAATTTTCGAAATCATAAACCCTGAAACCAGCTCATCAATAGACATTCTATATGCCGGGATTGTAGTAGGAATAGACACTACTAGGAGCACGAGTCAATGCTCTTTTTGCCGCACTGGCAGCCGCAGCAGCTCCGGCCGCGTCCTGTTGAAATGCATTGTCATAAGAACGTTTCATGGTCTGGGGCTGTAAAGCCAAAGCGGCTGCGGCCGCCGCGGCACTACTTCCCGCTGGTGCACTAACTCCACCACCGGCACCGCTGGACGTACCAGCGCCGGCTCCTCCGGCAAACTGATACCCACCGGCTCCTGCTGCCGCCGCTGGCATGTATCCCGAAAAGGGAAATGGCTGCAGATAGGGACGCTGCATGAGCACAAATTGTGGCTGACCTGCCATGGCTGCCGCTGCAGCGGCAGCTGCTCCTGGATGCTGCATATACAGCGGATGATGTTGCAACATGGCATTGGCATACAGTTGTTGCTGCTGCTGCTGTTGCTGTTCAGCGGCCACAGCTGCTGCCGCCTGCTGGCGCACCAACAGACTTTGCTGGGCTATAAACTGAGCCTGCTGTTGGGCCAACAATGCAGGATTAGCTGCTGAAGCGGCGGCGGCGGCAGCCAAAGCCTGAGAACTGGGCGGAGGCAGCGAAAAATTGAAGGGATAACCGTGTGGCGACTGGGTCATGGCCAGTGAGGAGTGAGCTGCCGAGGCAGTGTGTGGCTGAGCGGTCATAAAGGAGGTCAAGCCACTGGTCGAAGTGAGTGGTGACAACACAGCGGCGGCTGCCGCCGCCGCCGAAGACGTTTGCAAAGCATGATGAACCTGAGCCTGGACGTGCGCATGCGTGTGTGAGTGTGGTGTGGTGTGTTGTGAGTGGGAACCGGAGATGGCCGACTGGGCGCCGGCTGGAGGCGGCGGCGGTTGAGCTAACATACCCGGAGAGAGCAACGATGGCTGCTTGTGGGCATGGCCGTGATGTGTTTGTGGCGGTGCGGCCACGGGTGAGGCAAGACCGCCATTCAGTACCATGTTCATGTCATCGCCGGAGCATTGGAAGACCTCGATATAGCGGAATTTTTTGCCAAAGACCATAAATTGGTTGTGTTTGCGCTGGGCACAGAGACGAGCCGAGTCCTCCTTATCCATTTGGATGAAAGCCTCGCCGCTGGGCTGGCCCTGGAAAAGGGAGATGGGGGTAGGAGGGGGAGAAAATAGAAAGAATTTATTAATAAGCTTGAATTAAATAAAGGGAATGCGTTCTATGTTATAAAGCAATACCTTAAAAGCGCTACAGCAGCTCAGCTTTCTCTCACAATAAAAGTAGAAGGAAATGGACTGTAAGCTCAGATATTTTGATAAATTCTGAAGATGTAGCGCTCTCTAAAGCATTTGTTGAAACATTGAGCGAGCTTTTAACTAAGAAAAAGCTCTCTCACAATTGCAAATCGCGAATGTTCTATGTTATAAGGCAATATCTAAAAAAATCTGATAAATACTGAAGAGGTTGCTCTCTCTGTTGCTGCTTGAACATTTTGAGAGAGCTTTTACCTAAGGAATAGCTCACTTATAATTGTAAACTTTCTGTTAAATCATTGAGAGAGCTTTTACCTAAGGAAAGCTCTCTCACAGTTGCAAAACAGCAAATTTTCAGCAGCATTCGTGTCGTTTCATAATTTAGTAGCAGTTTTCTCTTGTTCTCTTAGTAAAAGTGCGAGGAAATGTACCGATAGTTGAGATACAGTGATAAATACTGAAGAGGTGGCTCTCTCTAGTGCTGCTCTAACCTTTTTAGAGAGCTTTTACCCAAGAAAAAGCTTTCTTACAATTGTAGACTTGATGATGAAACATTGAGCGAGCTTTTACCTAAGGAAAAGCTCTCTCACAATTGCAAATAGCAAATTTCCTACGTAATAAAGCAATATCTAATAAAAAAAAAAGCAGCAGTAGCTCAGCAGCATTCGTGTAGTTTCATGATTTGGTAGCAGTCTTTTTCTCTCAAGCTCTCTGAGATATTTTGATAAATACTGAAGAGGTAGCGCCCTCTAAAGCTGATTCAACCTTTTTTTAAATCATTGAGAGAGCTTTAACCTAAGAGAAAGCTCTCTCACAATGGTAAACTTGCTGATGGAAACATTGAGCGAGCTTTTACCTAAGGATAAGCTCTCTCACAATTGCGAATATTCTATGTTATAATGCAATATCTAAAAAAAGCAGCAGCAGCTCAGCAACATTCGTGTCGTTGCATGACTTAGTAGCCGTTTTCTTTGGTTTTCTTAGTAAAAGAGCGGGAGAATGTACCATTAGATGAGATATTTTAATAAATACTGGAGAGGTTTGCTTTCTCTATTGCTGCTTGAGCTTTTTGAGAGAGCTTTTACCTAAGTTGAAACATTGAGCAAGCTTTTACCTTAGGAAAGCTCTCTTACAGTTGCAAAACAGCAAATTTTTTACGTAATAATGAAATATGTTAAAAAAGGCAGCAGCAGCTAAGCAGCATTCATGTCGTTTCATGATTTGTTAGCAGTATTCTCCCCTTCTCTCACACTTTCTTAGATATTTACTCACACTTTCTTAGACATATACTGCTTTTACTTTTTATTGAAACATTGAGCGAGCATTTACCTTACCAAAAGCTCTCTCACAATGGTAAACTTGCTGTTGAAACATTGAACAAGCTTTTAGCTAACAAAAAGCTGTCTCACTGTTGTAAACATAACGCTGAGCTGCTGCTGCCTCTTTGAGATAGCCACATAACTTGCTTCCCCTCGCCACTCACCTGCGCATTGATGACCATATGCACGCCCTGGTAAATAATATGCTTGGCAAAGTCATCTAGGAAATGCAAGATATGCTCCACCATAGCCTCATACGGCAGACCCCTTAAGCGGATGCAGTTCTTTGTTGTGCCCGAGGTGATGAGATGCTGTGGGGGATGTGGGCACAGGTTAGCGTGGACGGCATGACCATGGCCGATAGCGGCGGCGGCGGCACCCACCTGGGGCAGCAATGGCAGCTGCATGGTGGGCAGTTGGGCAATCAATGGAGGTTGACTGTGATTGTTGGCCTCATAGGTTTTGGGATCCATCGAACGATTGAGTACTTGCTGCACCTCTGCCGTAGTGGACCGAAATAGTTCTATATACCGCTGGCCAATGGACTCTCGATGTCGACCCAGCGCCTTGGGAGCATCCACCTCTTGGGAGAATAAAACAAAAGCATCTCCAGTGGCACGTCCATCGGGTTTCTTGACAAATAAGACGCCCTCATTGCCATCTAGAACATGACAGGGTGACTCTCCGGTGGTAAAAAAGTCCAGCTGGGAAGTTGGAAGTACATTAAGACCCTTTTGAAATGGAAATTTGCATAAGACTTACCACTTGCTTGGCTGTACAGTCATAGGGTAATCCTCGCATCCGTATGATCACCTGAGCTCCCTTGGAGAGGAAAGCCTGCGCCTCATTCGAGGCACCACCTGCAATGGCCAGAAAATCCTCACCCGAGGCACGATACACTTCTATGTAACGCGCCCCTATGTGATGCTTGTGCCGCTTCAGTGCCATGTCGCGATGCTCTTGGGAGATGAATCGTATCAAAGCCTCACCGTTGCGCCTGCCCAGTGGTGACAAACACAAAGCAACGCCGCCCCTGTGGAGTAGATAAAGTGGGTCGTTCGTGGCTTGTAATCTGGGCTTGACCTGCTGCCGCACCCGAGCGCTATCAAAAACGCTTATCAAGGGGTTACGTGCCACCATAATGCTTATACTCACTTGGCTACGTTGAGTCCCCGAAAGAACTTGGCAATATCCTGATCACTGCTCTGCCAGGGTAAACCACGGGCGCGTACTATGCAATTTCCGTCGATTTCGTCGTCAATTGAGCTGTAAAAATAACGACAATTTCAAGAGAAAAGCTTAGAGGAGGCTTCGATTTCTTCAGGGGAATTGGTGTAAACGTTATGCAACACGTGACCGAGTCTTTGTTTCTTGCTGAAAAAGGCGTCCAAGTCACGTTTCGATTTGCTGCACAGTTTCTGCTGACTCTCCCCAATCTTCACACACACAACCAAACACACAACACATAAATGGCAACATGTACATTCATTTGCCAGCCAAGCGGAGTAGGGCTACAAATTTTCCAGTGTTCTGGTTTACCTTTTGGCACTAATTGAAATCAGTTGTTTTTAGTATGATTGGCTTCTGGAATCCCACACAGCCCGTAGGTAAATTTCCAAGGCAACAGGCGACAGCGATAACAGAAATAACAACAGCCATGCATTCATCTATTCGACGAACATGAAACCGATCCGAATCGATCGTCTTACAAGACTAACACAAGCGAACGTAAAGATGCGCTTCAACTTGGAGTTCTTATCGCGTCCCAATCCAAACGTAGACTGACGACCACAATGCGATCGCTGGGCCAGAGTTTCGGATTGAGATTTAGCGTTGGTTTGTTTGTTTGTTTTTCTTTTTTGTGTTTTGTTCCATTCCAAAATGTATTTTCTGAGTGACTTTTTTTTTGGGAAGAGCGGGGCAGGGGACGCTGAGAAATAGTGCAGACCTTGTCAAGAATTGGAGCATATGCAAGCGTGTCAAATGTGCTGAGTAGGAAATTGAGTATTTTAGTGGTGGGGGAATTGAGTTAAACAGAGTACTTTTATGCAATTATAGAACATTTCTGTACGAAAGGTGAATCTCTTATAACTTGGTTTCTTGACAAATATTTCTGCGAACATTATAGCATTATAGAACATTATTTAGGTACTATAGAGGCTTCCGACTGTATTCGATTTCTCCTTCTCCATTTAGTCATTCTTTAAGGCGTTGCTCAAACACTTTTAAAGTTATGTTGCAATTATTCCACTTCCCAATTTACCGACAAAAGATCTAAATGTTCTTGTTATCGTTTTTAATTGATCTTCTGTGCACTTATTTTTATCGGAAATTTGACTACAAACGTATTGTACAACTTGCAAAAATTTATGGATTTGCACTGCAAACAGTGCACGTCTAGGAATCTTTGTTATGCCTAAAAATTGAATTAAATGGTAAATGGGCAAGTCTTGGCAGCTAATATTGGTCGTTTTACTTTAACAATGATCTAAACGTCTAAAAAAAATTAAAGTAGGAGCGGGATCTTGCGGTACTCACAAGATGCACCCTCCAACAAAATGCAATATGGCCACTTAAACGACACAGCCCTAAGTGTTAAGATATACGACGATTTACAAATAAAACACGTAATCACTGGTCACAAATACATTTTTAAAACATAATTACAAACCTCTCAATCAAAAAGACACCTTCGGATTGTATGAGCCCCACTTGTTAATTTTTTATCAATATTTTTGCAAAACTCCACTAATAGGCGCCAAATATTTTATTCTGCAACTGCTGTAACACGCTCACAGCTGTGAGAATATTGAACTCAAAACGAAGCAGGAAATAAAATAATGATCAGTGAGGTATCGGTAATCGAGAAAAAAATTAGTTTGAATGAATTCGAAAGTTGAAATTTTTACTTTTTCGCGCCAGATTGCCCATTTCGCCCAGTGTGCATTGCTCTGCTTTTTATACCTTTAAGAATCAATAGAGTGTTGCTCAGAATTTTGTAGTTTTTTACTTTGAGAGAAACAGCTGGACGAGCGTCAAGGGCGCAAAGGGCAAAGGCCTTGGGTGTCCTAAACTGACGTGATTATTTTAAAAAAAATCAAGTTCGTACAAGTTTAGGGACTTTCAGAAATCTCGAAACCCGTAATATCTTGTTTCGCTCCCAGATTCTAGCTCAAACATAACTTAAGAGCTTGTATTCGAGTTAGAGAAGGATCGGAATCATAGTATCGGCCAGTTTTCTATGACTATTTTGCTTTTGCAGGCTTTTAAAAGTGTGTCGATGGTAGCAAAATGAAAATTTAAAAAAAAATTAAATGGGAAACTATGTGAAGCAGGAATGCATACCCAAACAAGCACCCGGCATCATTAAGGTCCTTCTGGGGTCAGCCGGTACAACCTACCTACCTTATAAACCGACTCAAAACCCAAAACGGTATTCTTTAAGAAGTGCCATATTGAAGTAAAAACCTCCCTTTAAAGTTCGGTTTATTTTCATTCATTTAAATTAATTTTTTCCTGGTTAGGTTACGTTCGAACAAATCCTCAGTACTAAAGTGATGATTACTTCTAGACTAAGAAACAGCTAGCAAAAAGAATGTGAGTACGAATGCCCATTAAAAAGAATTTTACGAGTTTTATTTTTAAGGGTAAGGATAAGTAACTAAAGTGAAGAAAGCAAGCAAAGTTGAAGCGTATACCGTTCAAAACCAAGGCTGGAGACCTCTATAAATCAACAGTGGATACGGTGCAGGGGTTAGACTTTAGTCTAAGATTTGATTCACGAACCGGTTCCTAAGCTAGTCGAACCTAAGTTTTTGTCGTTAAGCAAATTTTCTCCTAATTTCGGTGAATTGGAACAAATTGTTAATACTGCTCTGGCTTTATTTGTGTTAAAGAGGACGCTTATAATTTACCAAGCTATTGTATTCTTCAATCTATTTATAGAATGAGTCGAAACTGATTCAGAATAGCGGGCTATAAACTATTCTTCAAGAAGATGCGCGACTAGGTTACCATTTTTCCCGGCAAAAGATTAATTTATGATTAGGAACCGAGCGAAATTGTGACTATTTTAATCAGACAGAGGAAATGGTGGCTGGGTATCCGTCAGAACTAGTTCATTATTATTATACTTCACAATGTCCTCCTCTACAGCTTTTCGTATCTTGGAAAATGGAAGATAGCCTCTCTGAAGCTTAACTTTTGCTGCATTTTCCTTTTTAAACTCATAATTGGAGGTGTCCTGGAAATCTCTAGAGATTTTGGCTTCGGTTGGTTTGCAAATCGCTCGAGAAATCCGTCGGTATCCCAGAACATCGAGAGATTTCGTTTTCTTCGAAAGTCTAGTTCGAAAGGTGGTGTGTATAAGATTACGGTCCTACTACAAAAACAGTGATATATTGCGTGGGTTCGTGAAGTCGCTATTGGTTGGTTGGTGAATTGGCTGGTTTGTGTACTGATTGGTTTGCCAAAATCTCCCAACAAAATACGAGAGGTTTAAAACCAACCGAAAGAGATTTCTAGGACACTGAGAATTGGGTTTGGGTTGGAGTTCGGTTGGAAGAAATTTCTGGGACACCGCTGAATATAATAAATTTGGATATGAATTTAAATCCGTATCTTAACTAATAACATAAGTGCTTATAAACATATCTTAAGTCAATTTTTGAACCGTATCTTATTCCAAAGAGATGAGTTCCGCTACGGGAATTCATTAGTTTAAAATGTTTGGGTCATGGTCCTGTTCAAGGGACCCTGAGAAACCAAACCGAACCGGTTCTTAGGCGGTCGGTTCAGGACCATTTTGCGGCCTTGTTTAACAAGCCTTGAAACAAAATATTAGGGATCTTAAGAAAATTCTTCAATCAAGAAATTTGCTTTTGGATCAGAAATTTCCACCCTTTCCGTACTTAAACATTCTTAAGACAAATATGGAAGTCACTCTTTTCAGCTTACTCCATAACATTTGGTAGTGAATATATCCTGCAATTATTTTCTGTTCTTTAAAAACCTGTCATTATTCTGAATTCTTTTCTAGGACGCTGATGTTTGAATATATCTCATCTCATCATATTTATCTTAGTGTTGATAGGATTTCGGGGATGCTCTGTTAGCTGGAGCTGAAATATATATTTTATCCCCGATTGCCAAGACCTTTCCGTTAGTTCCGGAAGGAGCCAGCATAAAAGCTTAATTTGAAAAATAGAGGAAAGCTAGCCACGGCTCAGCCGAAGTTAAGATATCCCTTGGCAGATTGAATAGTTTTATTTTAATTTTCGCTTCGAACGCTGCTACCTGAGTGATTTCCCAAGCTGATCAATTTGGCTGACCAGTTTTTCATATGACAACTATTCGATATATCCTCCGAATTTCATCACAATTAACGAAATAGTGCTGAAGCAGATAATATTAATATTGGCCAAGTTTAAAGACGCTTTCATTAAAGGGTTAGGGGTAGTTAGAGGCACGAAAAAACAAGTATTTTTATACTCTGTACCAGAGGTACACAGAGTATATTAAGTTTGTGAAAACGGACAGACAGACGGACAGGCTATATCAACTGAGCTCATCATGCTGCAAGAGTATAAAAATCAACGCATAATTTCATACTTATGTTCGGAAACCCAAAAATTGAGATATGATAGTTCCACCAGCTCAAAAAACAATGTGTTGATCCGAATTAATCTATGCTTTAAGTCTTACGCGATCTAATGAGGCTGGTAGATCGTACAGCTGTTTCGTGGGGACCAACCCCACTCATCAGCGATCACGCCTAATTGGTTGTTTAAACAGCAGAGTCTCCATGCTTGCGTTGTCAAAACTGATTGGGAATTTCAAAGCAGCATGCGCGCAAAACACTCGAAAACACTTGGTCACTCATGAAACAGCTGTAAGATCTACCAGCCTCCTCTGTGGTGTTTAAAGTTATGCGTAAGCATAACTTAACCACGAGCCAGCTAAAATCTGCAGGTTTTTAAGTTCCAAAGTTTTTGAGTTTGAATATTACTGAACAACAGTTAGAACTTGGGAAAGTTATTTTTAGGAAGACTCTCACAAAGAATCTGCCGGCATTCAATTTTCATGAATCAACTAGGATCGTATGCAACCATAAATGGAAGCACATGATTATTTGGGTTAAGGAAAGCTTGCAGTCAGATGGTGAATAGGTTTTTGAAGTTATTAAAATAAAATCAAAAGAATGGAGGGAGGCCAACAAGCAGTGACATTTTTCCTAGGGAATCAAGACCTTTAACTATTTTGAATACATTGACAATGCTTACTTTAAATTTGTAAGACTGTTTGATAAAAGCGGAGATTATGCATAGACATAAATCTATTTCCAACTCAAAAACATGTAAACTAATATTTTCATTCATTTATATTTAAGAATTTATGTCCCATTTGTTTGATGAAATTGTTGGTGCTCTACGCTTTATCTTAGATAATCTTTTTTTAAATATCAAGTAACTTTCCCTATTTAAACTCACCAAATACCAGGTTCCAGTACCAAGTTGACCAATTCATTTGCAGCAAATTTATGACCTATAAAAGTAAATCGCATTTATTACTAAATCTTAAAAGAAAAACTCCAACCAATAAACTTACCCCCCTGGAGCAAAGTTTGAATCACAGTGACCATATCGCGAGATTCGCGTATGTAAAAGTCATTATCTTCCACAGAGGTTGTATTGAGTTCTGCAAATGTCAAACAAATTATAATTAAATACCCTTTAATTGTGGTTATCATATTTTGTCCTCACCATTCAGCATCTCGCCAATCGACTGCGGCATGGGCAGTGTGGGTGACTGCAGCATCTTTTTGATATCCTTAACAGGCACAAGGGCTCTCGATAGATCACCCGTTTTATAGCGTAAAAATTCCTTGCGCAGATCGCTAAACTTATTATAATAAGCAGGCAGTTCCACATCCTTGGCACAGGCCTCCCGATGCAGACACTGACGCAATGGTAGCTGACCATCCGTGATCAGCTTGATCTCGGTATCGATCAGTGACAGAGAACGTAGGTAGGCATCAAACTGTTGGGGTGGGGCAAAAAGGGAAGGCAGAACAGAAATGTCAGTGATTGAGAAATCCCAAGGAAAAACCTCATCTGCTCGGAAAGTTTGTTAAGCTAAGCCATTTGTTTAAACCCGTTTACTGGCTGGCAATTATTGTCAATTAAATTGGAGAAAAAGCTCAACATTTAGCCAAGTCATCGTGAGTAAATACAGCATGCGGCTTAATGTCGCATTACAAGCTCAAGTAAAGAGCTGGCAACCCGTAGGAGACCTTGCCCCATTCCAGGTTGCAGTTCAGTCATCAACTATCGCTATCTAAATGAATATCTACATACCTATCTAATGGCTTTTACTGGCCCCCATGTATTGACCATAGAAATTAGTATGCGAGGGGCATACGATACCCACAAGTGCACCCCTCGTCCGGAATCAGTTTCAGCAATCGCATTGCGTCACAAAGCTAATCTTACGCTTGCGAACAAAGTTCCAAAGATGCACTATTCCAATAATATGGCATGTAATTACCATAGCACATAAAGCTAATGGCAATTTTTTTTTTTTTTGTTTTATAGGTGTACATATTAAGTAGATTAATGAGCGGTTTAAAGCATATCGTACAGAGTTCAGCGAGATAGGACGGAAATCCCAAAAAAACAGAGCAATAGACACTATTTTATGTGGAGTTAATGTTAAACTTATGTGGCCGGGTGGCTCAGCGGCTAGTGTGCGCAACCGCTGTACAAGGTGTCGTGGGTTCGATCCCGCCTCGGAACATCTAATGAAAATTTTCTTTGAATAAACTTCGACACCCGGTCACCCCAAGAGATGAGGGGCTCCTCTGGGGCTGTTGGCCAAGCCAGTTTTTTGTACAAAAGTAAATGTCACCCGGCAAGTGTAGACGATAAACTGCCAAAAATAGCGAAATTTTAAAAAAATGTCATATGCGTTGAGATCAGACTGCCGTCACAATGAACATATTTCTAAGCCACAACAACCAAGAAAAGAAAGAGAACAAGAAACCATTCGTGAAGAGAAGACCAAACATATTTGTTGTTGCGCTTAATTTTACTAGAGACATCAAAGCGAAAGAGAAGAGAGAAAACACATGCGTAAGTCTCTATGCGCGCTGCATTGTCTATGCGTAAAACAACAACGAATGTGAGCCTTGCGCATAGGCTGTGGGCACCTCTGGCTTAGATTATCATGAAGATTTGATAGATGACAATCGCAAAAGGGTAAATCGGAGCTTTACATCTTACGGAAAGAACATACTAAGTTCTTTTCACCTTTAGATTTAATGGGAAAAGCATATCATTTAAGGGTATAAAAACCTCCGCCCTGCATAAGTTAGCTTAGCCTCTTTGTTCTGTCTTTTAATTACCTAATTTTTTCACTGAAAATGTAACTTACATGTTTTTACATTGATATTTTGAAGACGGAAAATATATTTTCATTTTCTTTTTGCTCTACATTTCAAATTTTTTGTCTTTTCATTTAAAAGTTTTAATTTAAATGGACTTAGTTGCATTTCACAGACTAATTTGGTTTAACGAATATTTATTATTGTGCAAATTTTATGATTAAATCCAATAAAATATGTACCTAATTAATTTGATTTAGCTTATATAAACTAAAAGCCAATAAACTCATTAACAATCAATTATTATTAATAAAACAGAATGCATTCACGGTTGATAAGCAAATTAGGTTGGAATAATATTAACATGGTATGTAGGTAGTTCCGGCTGGGCCCAGGTAGGGGACAATGAGGCCTGGTGATTGTTTTCGGTTCCAATTTGACTTACAAACCAAGGAGGATCTTTTTGCCGAATGCAAATATATTTTTGGGGGCCTTATCTACTATTTAAGGCTACAGGTTGTCTGCGTCTATATAATCACAATTTGAATTGCTGATGTGGGAATATCCGGTTAACCAACTATGAAATTCATGATCTCCTCAATTTGCAAAACCAAATTTTGTTTTCTTTCATTAGTCAATGAATGCCAGCTTTAAAGTGGGAACGAATGTTCATTACTGAGACACAAGTCATTTACCAGTGTAGATCTGGTAATACTCTATTTAGGCGTGGCGCAGCATTCGGCTTCGACAGGCAAAGTATCGACAAATATTGTCGGAATCGATAATAATCTAGGAAATGTATGGTAAATATTTGATGGCTTTTTCATAGTATAATTTTTTGAAGCTGCTATCAGTGTGAACACAATATTACCCAGTTTTATGAAAAAATTCAATTTTTAACTACTTTTTTAGACTCTCAGAATGGTGATACAAGCATTTTGAACGGCTTTGGCATTTTGAAAGCGTTTTTTCATGGACAAAATGGAATATTAATATGACCCTTCAATATGTAGCGATAATGAAAATGGTTTAAAAAGCCCTGCTTACTTTGGAAAGCACTTTCGCAGACTCAAGCGTCGAACATCGAATCGTTAAACTTGGATACAAATTTTAATTTCATTAATTTCACCAAAGATTTTTTTGATTTTAAATAAATTTATACACATTTTCGACTTCGTCTAAAAGTGGGCACCTCAAAGTGTGTCGCCTCCAGGAGGAAATATTTTCAAAAAGTAGAACGAATAATTTATGTACGAACGCCTTGAAAAAAAATTTATTCATTCTTGAATTTTTAAGAATTTCGCGCTTGAAATCGAGCTAAATTCGTTCTGTTTGGTGATTTTAGGCGAGGGGAGAGAGGAAAAGAAACTGAGAGAGGAGAGCAAGCACATTTGAGAGAATAGCAATGAACCCGCTCTCACTGCATCGTTTTTTTTTTTTTGGGAGAGGGGTGTGTGGGGAAACAATCGAGTGAAGAGCGCTCCCCGTCAGTTTATAATATAAATTTAGACGATGCTCAATGCATCCTAGATGTGGTGCTGTTGTCTAAGCTGTGGTGTCTGTGAGTGCAGTCTTTCGAGGTCCCGAGTTCGAGTCGCAGTAAAGGGAAATAAAACAATAAAATAAAAATAATTCACAATAAATGGAGTGGGGTGGGGTGGTGGGTTGGTGTTGTTGGTACCAACCCCTCCAAAATTCACACGCAACCCATCCCCCTCCGAAATCACCCTAAATTCCCCCCCTCCATTTTTTACACAAGAATTTTTGGACTCGATGTGGATCAAGAATTGAAGCTCTTGGATTCAGAAAAACGGGATCAAACATCCACACTTGGATCAAGAATTCCGTTCTTGGATCGAGAATTTTCACTCTTATCGAACTATTGACAAATATTCTTGATCTAAGTATGAAATTCTCTATTTTTTCTCTGAGTGTAGGTATGCGCTTTTTTATTGGAATTGTTAATAAAAGAAAATAAAACAGAAATTAAACAAAACCTGGATTACATATGCAAAACTGTCCAATTTAAAGCAACACTGGCCAAAATCGGATAACGAATCATTATGCGCACATCGTGCGACAGTAAATTTGACGACTTGATAGTTTTCCAAAAGTAATAAGTCAGTGATGGGCACTTCAGTTGCTTGCTTCCCAAAAAGTACGGAAAAACTGAGTGCTTTGCTGATGTAGCTTTAGTATAATTGTTTGTTGCTGTGAGACGTTTGAAACGAACTTTTACAGATTTTATTTACACTGAGAATTCATTTTATAACCCAATGATTTTTGGAAAATCACATTAAGACGAAGTAGTCGAGAAAAACATAACTATAATTTTGCTAGGTTGAACCAAAAAGATTTCAAATTATGATTTTTCATTGTTTTGCGAGCGTTGTTCGAAATCTGAGGTTACTGTACCTAAAAGTTAATCTCAGAAAAAAGTAAAGAACTTTGTACTTGGGGTCTTCTGCCTTTAGGATTTTTTGTTTGGCATATTTTATTATTAAACTGAAAGATATTTTCCCCAAAAGGATTCGAAATAGTTTAGGAGATACAGCACTTTTAGTGAGCCAAAATGACCCAAATTTCCTAGCAACTGCAAACTTTAAACTCGTTTTTCTCGAAACCACGTTTTTCAAACATGTTCACACGTGTCTGGTGAAATAAAAGAACGTTAAGTAGGAAAATTCTTGATTCAAGTACAATATTTTTATTTTCAAGAACGATTATTTCAATCCTGAAATACTTATAAAAGACTTTTTCGAACTATTTTACAATTCTATTGATCTTACTTTTAAGATCTTTTAATAGTCTTAAGCCAACCCGGTTGGCGTTCTAAATAATTACAAAATATTCTTTTTTGAAGTGTAATAAATTCTAAAGAAAACCCCAAGACAAAAGGCTCTTGGTTTAAGCCCAATTTGTTCTTGAAATGAGGTCTCTGTATATCTAAGGGGTCATGAATTGCCCAATGACCATAACAAAAGTGTTAGAATCAGTTGGGAATTTTAAGAACAAATTCTTATAAAAACAATTAGCATTTTCCGTTGCACAGACCCAAAAAAAAAGTACGAATGATCTTAAAAAAAAACTATTCGTTCTTAAATTTTCAAGAACTTCGGACTTGAAATAGTTCTCACTTAAGTGTTTTGAGAGTGAGGTAAAGAAACTTAGAGAGAAGATCAAGCACATTTGAGAGAAAAAGCGTTGAGTCCGCTCTCTTAGATTCGTTTTTAATGGGAGAGGGGTGTGTGGTGATTTTTGCACTCATGTTGCTTTGGAATTCCCATTCAGTTATGGCATTGCTGACATGTAGAGACGGCTGTTGGACTACGATTGAAAGGCATAGACTGCTGCCGTTTTGTGGTGTTGTGTCTCTTGAGCCAGCTAAGACTAGCTGCATAGTTTGAGAAATAAGGTAATGAAATAAATTAAATCAATAAAGTAAAAAACAGCTGACTTCAAATTGTTGTTTGAATCTGTGGAGATCTTGATTCAAGAGTGAACGATCTTTCTCTTGAACCTGATGAGCTCTTGATACAAGAACGAACATTCTTGGTTTTTGACAATGCACTTTGCTCTTGATTCAAGAATGAGCAATCTAGGATTTGAATACGTTTAGCACTTAATTCTAGAATTTTTCTATTTGATTTGAGAAAGTTTCGTACTTGGTTAAAGTATTCAAAATCTCGGATCAAAAAAAACGTCGCTCTTGGATCAAGAATTTTCATTCTTATGGAGCTTTTGACATCAAAAATTCTTGATCCAAGTATGAAATACTATATTTTTCTCTAAGTGCACTTTCTGGAGCTTCTGAAGATACTGAGAACGAGCTTTCCTTACATCTTTCGGCTTACAGTAAGTACGAAATGTTCCGGATTCAAGAATGTTTGTTATCATTTCTTGTTCCGTTTTAGAATGTTTCGTACTAAGTTGTACGAACGGATGTAAAGTTTATCCTAAATAATCCTGAACTCTGCCATTAGTTTTTTTCTTAGTGTAATCCAGCTGATTCTGCTTCTTTAAAGTAGGTTAATTGTTTCAAAGTCTTTTCCAACTCTTGTCAAAGTACATTCACCTTTGTCATGTAATAATCTTGCCGCACCCAACGCATGTTTTTATCTCATTGAGGCGTCAACTACACACAAATTCTTGAAGCATTACAATATCCGTATGATTGTACTCAGATGAGAAAACACTTGATTTATCAGCTCTCAGTTCATTTCCTGATAAGATTTTATGTCAAAGGGTAGAAAAATGCAATCCTCAATGACCAAACACAAATTGTGTTTTCTCATGGTGAGCCACACATTTAATCGTAGTCCCCCAAAAGTGGTTTCCCATAATCAAAATCGAAGCTTATCAGATATCAAGCAATAAGCGTGTCATTCATCTCTTTACAACAACAGCAATTGGATGCCGCGTGCATGTTCAAGAGGCGAGTCGAAGGACCAGGCAAGGGTCGTGGTCTGGTTCCAAAAATAGCGCGCGTTGATTAGTAGTTTACTCTCACTCACTTTCTGACTCTAATCTTATCATTGAGTTGTTATGCCGGTTCCACCTGATAACCCATGTTTGGCCAGCTAATCAGGATTTACTAGGGTGTTAAATGTTTGGTTTACTTACCTCCTCGATGGCCTCATTCAATGGCTTGCCAGCAGCCTGAGCCTCGGCTATCGGTAAGATGAGTTCGCTACTATTCTCCAAGGTGGAACTAATGCTAGGATTTCCATTCGTTGAGCTGGTGCCATTTGCTGTTTCAATGGCCAGGGGTGGTGAACAGGCCGTGTTGGTGGTGGCATTCGAGTTATCCGATGAGCTGGATATGGTGCGATCCTTGATGAAATAGCCATCGGGTCTAACGAGTATTTGTTTGGTGCCAATTATCTGGAATAATCAAATTCAATTTGCTTATTAGGGTTGCTCAAGCCAATTCAAGGTCCGAAAGTACCGTAAAACTATTTATCATATGCACAAATGGTTTGCGTCAACGGATATGCAAAGCAGCCCGATCGGCATCGGATTCGGAATTTGTATAGGCATAGGAATCCACAGAAACTGCAGGTAGTTGGGCCCTATGCAAATTTCGGGGTGTAAGGGTACCAAAACTAAGCATGTAAGGCTATTTTCTGTGTGTATTTTCTTCGGTTTCTGATTTGCTGATGTCGCAGCATTTGATTTGCATAGCTCTTCAAGTACTCATCGTATTCTATACAAATGAAATATTCATGAGTTTTCGGTCATGTTAAATTCAACAACAAAAAAAAAAAGGTTTCCTTCTGGACGGGGGCGGACGGGGTTAAGCCAGCGATAATTATGCCAAGCAAAGGAAAGTTTCCATAATATGAGAAAACCTGAACCAAAATGAGCTCAATGACAAACTTCAACTGAATTCAATCTCAACTCGAGAGTTCTAATTATAAAGAGATTTGGAGCAAGATTCTAGGCAGTCGCCACACGACTTTGAGTGGCTTTTACAGCATTCGAATGTTAATTAACTTTAATTGTTGCCGTCCGAGTCATAACTAGACTGTAATTAACATGCCAATTATTGTCGCTCAGTCCAACTGTCCGTCAGTGTGTGTGCGAAATCCAGCAAATTGCTTGAAATCTATAACGAGTGAAATTGATTTGGAAACTGTCAGGAGGGGATTGCATGAGAGGAAACTAAAGACAGATTGTTAGAAAGCAGAAAAATCGGAGAAATATGTATTTGCAGCGTTTTAATGGTGTACGTAGAGCTACAACTGAGTATGACTTCGCTTACGCAAGATTCCATAAGACAAAGTTAACATGATACAACTCCAATAACAATGGGCACACGTTTTGTTACGACGCTACAGTAGTCACTGTCATTGAACCAATTGGACTTGAAAAAAAATAGAGGAAAGTTAACTTCGGCTCGGCCGAATGATTATATACAACCAGATGGCCCGGCGAACTTCGTACCACCTAACAATAAATAACTATAGTGAGTTAACTTAAGGCCCTCTTCTAGACGACTGAAGACGACATTGAAGAACCTTGTGATATTCAATATTTAGGTTTTGTTATCAGGAGCAAAAATAAATTAAGCAGAGGGTTTGCCGACACGTGAACATGACACGTACAATTGACCATGAGAAAAACATGCATTTTCCAAATTCAGGCCACAAACATTTAAGGACTGGCCTTGTGATTTTTTAATCGTCATGGCGAATGCAAGGCGAATTTATAAACCCAAAGGGCACATCGGCTGATATAATCGGAAACCTCGGAATGAGAACTTCTTCTTTTTAAATTTTCCTTTGATTATCGCCGCGTGAATCATTGGTCATCAATTTTCTTAATTTCGTTCCATTGCATAGTTTTGGTTGGCTTAGATTTCGAAGCAAGACGGCTTGCAAGCCAACCTTTAGTTGGAAATTCTGCGGCACATCCAAAGCGCTTAAAAATTCTGTTCCATAGTTGGTAACAACGTCCTCGTTTGTTGCACAGTCGATAGATTTGAATGAATCCAGAGTACCAATGATCTGATTCCGAACTACAAAGTTTAAGCAATGATGTTCGGGAATAATTCGTCTTTCGATAAGACGAAATTGCAAAAATTCGGAGGAAATGAAATCAATCCGATTCACCGACAGAGACACGACCATTACCGATATTCAGCAATGGGAGAAATGGTGAGCGATGGCGTTCTGCAATGCAACTCTCATGTTAGCTGACAGCTGAAGTTTCTTCACATAGCTCCACAGATTGGATGATTTGAGGCAAGCGTTTATTTGATCGGCTGGAGTCGAACTTGGAATGACTGGCAGTGTCTGGCGGAAATCGCCAGATAGTAAAAACATTGCGCCTCCAAAACATCTCGATTCTGCGCAGATCTTTTAAGTTCTGGAATTCCCAACGCTTTAGTGCGCCATTGTGCATTCGTCCCAAATGATGATTTTTGCCAATGCTATTACTTTGGCCATTGAAGAGTGTTTTTGCAATTTTGCATGTCGGTTGTTTAATAGTTTAAAGATATAACGGCAATTTTAACGCCCAATGAGCTGTACGACATCCCTTTAACAATCTGGCCGCTATTCCAGAAGAAGCAACTGCTACCAAAATGTCGGATCGCTCACGAACAGTGGCCAAAATGAATGGCATGAAATGTCTTCCCAGTTTCATTGGGGGCATCAAGAAAAATAAGTCACCATTTCCATCATCAATTGCCTTCATTAATGCATCATAGAACTCCCACTGTTGAGGATTCAACAGGGTACATTCGTTTGAACAGGTTTGTGTAATTTATGTCGATCATATTCAAGTTCACGCTCCAATCTTTATTAAGTAAATGATTCACTCCACGATCTGGCGCTGGCATTCCTAAGACCAACAAACTGCCGCACATGTCTTTTGTCATCCTTGTTTTGTTTCATCCATGTCATCCTTGTAATTTGTTCCACAGGTCCCGTGGATTCGTTGGGAAGCATGCCGAAATGATGATAGCAAATAATGTGCGTATCTGACTTGGAGATTCGAAAGCGAAATCAAAGATCAGTGAAAATCCGTCCAGCCGTTCTTGAGTTATATGTGGTAACTAACACCACTTTGTTTGATATATATAGATAATTTGGTTTTCGCTTTGAACAATGCTAGCTGAGTGATTTCAAAAGCTAACCTTCTTTGACAGTTTCATGATGCAAACTAAGAAATACGAAGTTTGGAGGCGTTTCCATTGAAAACCAAAAGTTTTATCACAAGAACTTCTTTTTCGACCGATCATTCATACTGCAGCTATATGCTATAGTCATCCGATTTTGAGTAAACTTTGTAGAACTGTGTGAAGCTATATAAAATAAATATTGTCAATGTAAGGGATGCTTC